>OX387237.1:62264-295503 GCA_947561695.1 Tyria jacobaeae | reverse complement strand
GGCAAACGAGCAGACGAATTACCCGATGGCCAGTGCTTCCGCCGCTCATGGCCACTTCCAACTTAAGAGTCGAGAAAGCTCGATCAGGTGGGTAACCTCATTCACTCATTGAAAAACAACGAAGCCATTGCTTTACAACTGGTTTTCTCTACGTATATTACTCCTTTCATATTACTCCAGAATATTAAAAAAAACAGCCAAAAATTTGTGCCATTCACGAATATTTGTTCTGATTTAGGGTGTTCCTTGTGTCCGTTGTTTAAATGTTTAAGATGTTTTGAAACCTTCCTTTTCACAGGAATATTCCTCATATAAGCCTTATCTTCGGTTTTATTTATACTAAATCTACTATAATACCTTATATGTCCTTACACATGTATGAACCTAAGTAACCGAGTTATTTAAAAGAATTAACTTGCTGTAGTGGCAATGGGCTGGCCACATTGCCCACAGAACCAATAACCGGGTAGACGAGTTATAATGAGAAGAACTAATGATCGATCGTTGCGTACATTGGGAGAGGTCTACGTTCAGCAGTGGACCGTGAAGGGCTGATGATAATGATGATATGAAATTGGCGTTTAGTAGAACTGGCCACTTTTATCTTATGTATATAATAAGTACAATAAAACTGAAGGGTTTAGTTATTTGCCTAAACTCTGGGACTATTAGTCAGATTTAATTTTTTTATAAGCTTAAAAACATTACGCTACAACCCTTAGGAGCAAAGCAGAGGTCATATAACATTAAAATAAAATCCTTACACTTGAACACTAACTGAAACCAAGACGGGCAATCTAGTTCTAGTGGTAAGTGATTAGGACTGCTAAGCCAGAGACAGGGTTTTCGATCCCACCCAGGACAGAATAAATGTGTGATGAGCACAAGTATTTGTGTGTCTGGGTGTAATTCACCTGTAATATGTCTGTATCTATATCTTTAGAAATATATAAGTATATGTCTATCATATTACAAGCTCTGCTCTGATTACCATTTTTTTTAGTGTGGAGACCCCCTCGTGCCGACATCCGACCGAGGCTTTCATAGGAACGGTGTGTCGGAATCGGACCGACTAAAACCACACGGTGTGCCATACCGCGCTCGACATGGAAGGAATCCGGAGCAGCTTTGGTAAGACATCCGGACCCCTCTTAGCGCCTGTTGCCCGTAACAGCGCGGGTAACTCTCAATTAGGCAACGTCCAGGCACACCAGGACCACCCGCGGCCACACTCAGGGCGGTATGAGGCGTTGTTAAGCGCGCCTACGCAGCCCAGTTCGCCGGCGCCAAATTGGGTCTGAATGGAGATCGTCCTCCCGGGCCCGCTCCGCCGCCTCCTTCTGCGAGAAGACCTCCTCATAGAATGGTTGCGACCGCGTAAAAATTCCTGTTGCTACCGGCCATAGCTGCTCTGATTACCATAGTACAAGCTCTGCTTAGTTTGGGATCAGACGGACGCGTGTAAGACGCATGATGTAATTATTACTATTTATTATTATAAGTGAACAACATTTGTTTTTCATCATCTGGACAGAAATGCCTAATCTACAAATACAGGCCTTAATCGACACACGATCGACAACGAATCCCTTAATCTGTTACTTCAATTAACAAAAAAAATCCTGATCTCACTAGAATTATGCCTTTCTAAAGATTCCTTCACTCTAGGTCCGCGATGAAACGCATTTTAATTCCAAGAAGTCGTAAATAAAGAATAATTATCCCTGACACACAACACTTTTGCGTTTTTAGTCGCAAACGTTTCTCTGCAGAAACGTCGCAATGCAACATGTCTAGTAAGTCTTGTTGGCAACAAACTTTCATTAATTCTTAGAAAATGAATAACTAGTAGGCGATGTAGAACTGTTTGTTTTTTCAATAGTTGATTGGAAAGAAATATGTTTATTTTTTAAAGTTCAAAATTTCTAAAGTTTAGCGGGCCTTAACAGATCGTGCCAGACCATTTTTAACAGACTTTAAAAAGACTTCTTTTAGAAGTAATATATAAGGTAGCCGTAGAGCCAGGATGGCGTAAAGCGCAATGCCGAACTTTGATAGTTTTAAAGAATTGAGGCATTCGCAGAAACGCCGTATGTTATCCTTTACATAAAAATATCAAACAATTACTATTAATAGTGAAATTTAAATTTACAAAAAACAAGCTGATAAGATAGTGCAAGGATTAACTAGATGCCACTGATAAGAAGAAGATGTTACGTAACAGTACCGTGGAGTCATGAAACAAAAGTACCCATCAGGAATAAGAAATGCATAAGTTCTACGTGGCTGCGGAGAAGCCACCTTCTGGAAAATATTCCCGGAAACAGTAGCAAACTCTAGTGAGTGCCAGAAGTGTATAAGTGAGCAAGGAGAGTTACTTATATGTGTCACGCCGTAGAGCTTAGACGCATGGTGTATTAAAATATATCTATCCAATACAATAAAATGATGCTTATGAAATACATATTATTAATTAAAATGTTTAGCATTTAAAATCCCTTTGTACCAGATGTTATGGCAAATCTATGATTAGATTTTTACTTGTTCTTTATTTGCCACGACTAGTAACAGAAGTAAGTGTAAACCCTTGGAATTATTTATAGTGGTTGTCCATCTGTGTGTAATATTTGAAACACTGAATGAGTGTAATCAGTAAATGAATTAATTGTTACGAGTGCAATGTAGTTATCTATTAAGAGGCACCTGTTACTGTACGCTTTACACTCTGCTTTTGGTGTACGACGTCATTATCACTGTTAAGAAAATTTAAATGACACCTCAAATGTCGAAATATATCAAGCCGTTAATTTAGCCATTAGAGCCGAATGCATAACATACAAATATCGTACATAGATATCTAAACCCAAATTAATCAGAGCTTGTATTATGTGTAAACATAAGCGAATGAATAATTTATTATATGTATAGCGAAATTTTATTATTAAACATGTAATTAACAAATTCTGAAATAAATTAAAACTTAATATAATAAATCGCTCGGTTTTTGAGTCACATTTAATGATAACGATTGGCCGTGAATTTGTTTTGCCCGATTTCTTCTTATAAGGGCTCAACTAATATTGGCAACACTATTGCCGTCATCGGGCACTTTTGGAAATTAGATGGGAAATTTTGGAGTATATTTACGGGAAAGATTGGACAGACAGAAAAGTAAAAAGATATTGCTTATATTATAGATGAATGGATGGATGGATAGATAGATGGATGGATCATTAGCAACAGCTCAAGCAAGTCACTATCACATACCTATAACTCGAACTGGCTGGTGGTGGTAGTTCGAGCCCTCTAAGTAAACATTTGACTAGGCAACCCGCAGTTGTGATGACATTGCGTGTCATCTTTAAAATTATCGGTCTAAAACTCGAGTGTATCAGTGGATCTTTGGTGTCGTTAAAGTGACCAAGGGGTTGGACTGTTATCTAACAGACTGAATAGTATATATAGAGCCGAGTTGGCGCCATTAATTGCCCAGTATTACATCGAAAGTGGGGACTAAATTTAGCTAAATGTGGTAATTTGAGAGACACCCACTCCTTCGCTTGGCGGATACAAGAGTATCTGTATATATGTAGCTTATGTTATTAAGTTTTATATTGACTATAGTCAATTTTAAAGATTCTTAACCACACGTGAAATGTAATTTATCTAGATCTATTTCAATTTCAAAAGTTGTTATTTTCTCTATGGTTTACACTAATAATTATTGTGTGGTATTACACCTATTTGCATATCTTTGCAAGTAAAATTATTAAAAAAATATAATATTCATTCGGCATGTCACGCCCTCTACCAAGACTTTTCAAATCACACATGAATCATTTGTAGCAACCGCATCTAAAAATCCATTAATCTTATATTTAAGGAAACAAAACACATGTAGATACATACATATATATATATACACTACCGTCCAAAAGTTTGGAAGCAACAAGATAAAATCAAATAAAATAAAAGTAAGCCATCTTAAATTTTTTTTATTGATACAGAATTAAAAAAATAGACAAAACACACTTCTACAACAATGAAATTAAATAAGTAATATAAAAATTAAATTAAATTTTAGCTTCATCGAAGTGTCCACCCCTCTCTTTAATTACCTTCTCGCATATTCTAGGCATCCTACTAATTAATTTCATAAAATACTGTTCATCTAACTTCTTCCATTCGCTCTGTAATAGTTGCCACAAATGTTCTGAGCTCGTAGGAGATTGATTTTTCACCCTTCTATCTAGTTCATCCCAAACAAGTTCAATGGGAGAAAGGTCAGGTGATTGAGACGGCCACTGCATGATTTTCACATCTTTTTTCTTCCTTAAAAAGTTCTGGCACAGTTTGGACGAATGTTTCGGGTCGTTATCTTGCTGAAAAACGAACCCAGGACCAATAAGATTCAGTCCACTGGGTATGGCGAAATCCTTAAGAATTTTCAAATAGCGTTCCTTGTTTAGTTTTTCGGTTATCCTCACAAGACTTCCGAGTTTATTGTTGCCGAAACACCCCCAAACCATGACATTACCACCACCATGTTTGATAGTAGGCACTGTTGCTTGCTTCTGAAGCTCTCTCTCCTTTAGATCGGCGCACAAAAACACGTCTATTGGACCCGAAAATCTGAAACTTCGATTCGTCACTCCAAAGAACTTTTTTCCATTGGTTTATTGTCCAGTTTTTATGTTCCTTTGCCCATTCTAGTCTGTTTTTCTTATGCCGAATTGTTAGTTTTGGTTTTTTAACTGCAACACAACCTCTTAGCCCCGCAGACAGTAGTCGTCTTTTAACTGTTGTTATTGACACGGGTGTTCCTCGCGTTTCATTCAGAGATGCGGTAATTTGTGGTGCAGTTAAGCGACGATTCCGTTTAGAAAGAACTCTGATGAAGTTATCCTCTTGACTTGTAGTGGATTTGGGCCTACCAGACCTTTTTCTATCTTCATTTTTGCCAGTTTCTTTTTTTCTAGCGAGGGTGTAGTGGACACCTTTACAAGAAATTCCGAGTTTTTTTGCGATTTGGCGTTCACTGTAGCCTTCCTCACGCAGAGTACAAATAGCGCTTCGCTGTTCAAGTGTGATTTGCTTGCGTTTTGCCATTTTCAATAAAAAAAGACGGTCAAGGAAGTAGTCGAAATCTTTTGAATACAGACGATGTTAATATCACAACCTTCGCGTTCTAATGCTCAAGTGTGACTAAATAAGGTCCAAAAAAGATAAAACTACAAAATATTTTCAATAAAACCGCATCAATGCATGAAAGAAAGTCCCCGGCGGATGAAGTAATAAAACACGTGTTTCGTCAAAATCCAGGAATTTGTTAAAACTCAAGGAATATGCACTAGTAATCCTTTTGTTTTGTGTTAAAAAATCACAAAAGGTCATAAAACTTTATTTTATTGCTATTATTTACCGCAGGGAGTCGGCAATCTTTTGTTTTGTTTGAAATCAGGTGTGCTTCCAAACTTTTGGACGGTAGTGTATATATATATATATATATATATATATATATATATATATATATATATATATATATATCTACCCGAACGAAACTCTTTGGCTCTTCTTTCCTGTGCCGATCGGTGAAAGCCAGGAATTCCCTACCAGCGCACGTGTTTCCTTCCCACTTTGATCCCGGGCCTTTTAAGCGGGGCGTGAAAAAGCATCTCACCAGGCCGCCATAGTGTGGGTCACCATGCTGCATTGACTAGACATGAATGAGGATGGTGACCACCACTCTTTGACTCCACTTATTGTTTTCCATCAGGCAAAGTGGAGTCACTAGGGTAGGCTAATATAAAAAAAAAATATGTATGATAGATAACACTTGTATTATCTTTTTCTTCCTTGCCCTTTCAATATAATCTGATCTCATCTTACCCATCTTTAATTCCTAAAGTGCTCGGTTGATGCCCCATTACCTTAGTGAGACCCAATTCTTATCGGCAAAACGTTGGTGGTTAATACACCCCTGCCTACCCTTTAAGGAGTGTATGTATGAACGTATATACACGACAGAACAACTCGTGAATTTAGCATTTTTTATTGTATTTGAAGCAATTTAAGCACTACGATACTGTTTGTATAAAGTTAATCAAATCCATAATGCTGCCGCTCTGATGGCGTAGCGGTTTAAGTGGTCACCTCGCCACCAAGCTGCCGCGCCTAGTGTTGTGGGTTCGATCCCCGCACGGGACAACGCTTTGTGTCATCCTCAAATTGTTGTTCTGAGTGTAAAGTCCCCCGCAACACAGGAATTAATCCTAATGCGGGAAGTTGCCTTTAAAAAAAAATAAAAAATAATGTACTCGCGATAAATGTTATTGATTGGTTGTGGTATTATTTTTGAAGAATAATTATATTGTAATGCCATACATCTGCCGCCTTTCTCTAAAACTATATAACACTTGCGCATGTTTCCGAATTTCCCTTGAGGCACTAACGCACTCGCAGTACCAATTACTGACAGTATGTTTATTTAAATTGTAACATTGTCCCATTTATTCCTTGTGCGCATAAAGAATGGTTCGATCCCGAACGAAACGGTTTGGCTCTTCTTTCCTGTGCCGATCAGTGAAAGCCTGGAATTCCCTACCAGCGCACGTGTTTCCTTCCCAATTTGATCCCGGGGCTGGACTCCATTTATTGCTTACCATCAGGCAAAGTGGAGTCATTATGGTAGGCTTACGAATAAAAAAAAAAATGTAACCAGATTTAAAATAAAAAAAAAACAATTGAAAAAGGGGTGTCCTCAGAGTTTCTTGTCTGTTCTTCTCTATAAAATCTACGTTTTCCAACAGGCAATTAGCTTCACTACTGACTTAGTGCGACTGAAAATTTATTTAAATATACGGTTTTACTCACGTGTGTAGTGTGACATCAGGTACCGTCACGGCTGGACGTCTTACTTCTTGAGAAAGGTCTCCTGTCGGGACCGAAACTAGTCGGGCATCCCCGAAATAACCGTAAATTCAAATAAATATGAATGTAACTCACCATTTTTTTTATTCTTATATTATAATTTGTTATTTATAAGACCAAAAGTGGATAGTAGAGCTTTTTAGTGATTATTGATAAATCACCCATACGCGATCATTAAAATCCTGTCCATCCAAAGATTGCCTGTATAATATTGCTTATTGTGATAAGGCCGCCCATTGTACATTTTATGTGAAAATATCAGATGTATTTAATATGTATATTTGGTTTACAATAAAGAGTACATACTTACTTACACTCGAGTTTTAGACTCATATGATTCGTTATGAAAAGTTCAACCGATTGGGGTTGATAATGATGGTCTGTTGATGGAGCCAGGAGGTAAAGTGGTTGCGGGTCCGAACACATCCCAGTGCCCTACTGTCGTAAACCCACCCCTAATACAAGTTTTTAGCTTAGCTTGGGGGGTCAACGAGAACACTAGTAATGTGTGACCCACGTTACTAGTATACTGCTATAATTATTTAAAGCTAGTGTTCATTCGCCGTCAGCGAATTTTAAACTTTGTTATCAATCTCAAGGTTTCCAGTGAGATAGGTCGTGTCTGTGATATTTCCTTATCTTTGGACGAGTTAATTATTGTACATACATATATATTTAAGTCAAAAAAATATAGTATAGCAGATTAAAACATGATACCTCATAATAAACGCTGAAGGAGTGCTATTATTTTAATGAAGTATACGTATATATTTTTAATTATCACCAAACAAGTATTTACTTACTTACAAACATACATACATTAGTATAAATAGTAATTATTTGCGCAACTCTTGAGTTTTAGAACAAAATGTTACATTTCATAAAACATGTTGAAAAATAATAAACAAAGAGTTTCGCTAGTGATGCTGTGTGTATGTTGGGATTGGAAGGGCATCGTTCATTATGAGCTATTACCGCTAGACAAAACCATAGATTCGGATCTCTACTGCTAACAAATAATTCGAGCAAGAAATTGAAAAAAAAAGTTACCAGAATTGATCAACGGAAAAGGAGTGGTCTCATCTTTGGCCACTCAGCAACAATTGAGAGAGCTTGGTTGGAAAGTTTTAAGGCAGCCAGCAGGCAGCCACATTATAGCTCTAACCTTGCACCCTCAAATTTGCACCTATTACGGTCTCTTCAGAATTCTTAAAGCCCAATCGAATTAGATGAAAAACGCGGTCGACGTCGAAAAAATTATAAGTAGTAATTTTCCTTCGGAAACCGTTTGGGGGGGTCACTGGCAGTCTGCTTTTCGGTTTTTGGGACTCGCACATTGTTGCGTCATCTGCCATCTTGAATTGAAGGGTGAATTTTTGTTTATTCAATAAATCGTTTATTTTCAATCTTACACGAAATGGTCATCACCAAAGTAAGTTAGTTAGCGATAATAAACTCCGACCTCTTTTAGTATCTTTCAACGGAGAGCGACTCGCATCATCGACTGCCAAGATATTTCTGATCGACTTGACACCTTGGCGTTGCGTAGAGATGTAGCTTCACTCTGCATCCTCTATCGCTTGTATCATGGGGAGTGTTCAGAGGAATTGTTCGGACTTATACCGGCTGCTGGTTTCCGCCATCGTCCTACGCGACAAAATATCAATCCCCATCACCTGGACAATTGGCACTCCACCACTGGGCGCTTCTCCAGAAGCTTTTTGCCTCGCACAACCAGCTTATGGAACAAATTGTCGCCTGCCGTATTTCCGAACCGATACGACCTTCAAACCTTCAAGAAGAGAGTGTACCTCTACCTAAAAGGCCGGCAACGCACTTGTGACTCTTGAGTTGCGGGTGTCCATGGGCGGCGGTAGTCACTTCCCATCAGGTGACCCGTCTGCTCGTATGCCCCCTATCGCATAAAAAAAAAGTCTTAGTCGAAAAATATCGGTCCTAACAAAATATTGATAAAGATCAAAATTGTAGGAAATTGAATTCCAAACAACTTTGGTAATGACCTTTTTTGAAATTAAAATTGAAAATAAACGATCTATTCAATAAACAAATATCACCCTCAAATTCAAGAAGGCGGATGACGCAACGGGGTGCGCATCCCGAAAACCAAAAATGTAGACTGCCAGTGACCCACCCAACAATCTATTATGTCAGTGTTAGGTTAACGTCAAAAGAGGAGTATCAAAACTACATGTCACATTTAAAAAAAAATCCTTAGAGATTTCTACAGCGACGAAATTATGTCACTACCAAGTTGGAAACAATTTTTCGAACAAAATGGCACATGTTTATTATAATTAAACTAGCGGACCCGACAGACGTTGCCCTGCATGATATTTCAAGCGATTAGGATCAATATAGATAAACAACCTAGATACCGACTGCAGCGCCATCTGCCGGGCTGATTTGTGAATCTAAACCATTCCCAGATCCCCTTGAACACACACAAAAAATTTCATCAAAATTCGTCCAGTCGTTTGAGAGTAGTTCAGTGACATACACACTCACAGAAGAATTATATATATAATAATGTAACTAAAATTAAAAAAGAAATAATATTGAATTTGTAGATAAAATATAAGGAAACTCTTCCCAGACCTTATATTTTAATTCAAGTTTTGCATAAAATTCAAGGATTCAGGATAGTTGTCTCAGGCCGAGTCGATTACGGTTACATATAAACCCTCTTTGGATTTATTACATTTGATCGCCCTGACGCTCTGACGCGTAATATTTTATTTAATATAAATGAATAAAATTATATATTGCTTACATTCCCCAATCAATCTGTATAATTTATTTCCCTCTCCTTAAATTTCTCTCCTGACAATGAAAATGTATGGGCGAATTTGGAGTGTCCAGTAACAAAGGCGACTAACGTATCGGACTGTTATCTATCAGACAGTATGTATACAGTCATACAGTGCCCGGTTGACGGCACTAGGCTTGTCCCCGGAGCCGGAGCTAACGGTGAGGTGGTATTTCGGAATCGAACCGACTAAAACCACATGTTATTCCGTCACAAATGGGTCTATTGCAAGGGACCCGGGCATACCCTAAAAAGGAAGCTTTCGGGAACCCCTGCAGAACTTGGCCACCTCAACAGGTGGGCGCACTGTGTAGGGGCATGGCCCCACCTTTAGTTTAGAGAGGCACGAGCGGAACACGTCGCGCCACCGTCTCTGGCAACCCCTGAGGGGCTATAGGCGGGAGCGTCTGTCTGTATGTATGTATGTATGTATAGTAACACTGTAATGAGTTCGTGGCACTTACGTACAACATTTCTATTGTTAAACAATGTGTAGATCACATACGCATGAGGCACACGGTTTTGCATGAATACCCAAGAATTAGTCCGATTTGAATGGATTGATGTCTTGCCACTGACGTGTCATAATGTTTGCGTTCACATTCCATTCCATGCACTGCAAATGTGATTGACTTACTTGCGTTTTAATAATATTGCTTTTTTACTATCAAAGTTATTTTCTTTGGTGCAAATTTTAAATAGAAATAAAGATATGTTTTACTTTTTAGCACTTATTACAATAGCCACGTTTCGAGACGCGATATATGCAATTCGGGGAAACAGAATTAACTAAGTACATAGATAGCCTCCATTTTTCGGATGACAATTTTAAACTGTACTTTTTCCCAGATAAAAAGTAACATATATACCATTCCAGACTACATCAGTTATATGTTTGAGCCAAATTTAATTTAATTATGATTAGTGAGATGGTGATTATGACAGGTCTCGCTGGTACTTCGGCACTTGTTGCCCATGCTTAAGAACTTTTAGACAGATTGTCCATGTCCTCAACCTCCAATCCGAAAGACATTCTACATTTAGTCTTAAGACTAACAATGGTATCTACATCTAGTAACTATTCTCACTGGATCCTGAAACGCGATTTGAAAGTTCACATACAACTCCCCAATATAAACGGTCGGCCCGCGGTCTGCCAGGCATGATCACCTCGCCTGGTAGCATGATCCTTTCTTTGTGGAGAAGTATTAGAGGAATAACACAAGTATTTTTATGTTTCTGTAAACGCTTCATATAAGACCCATAATGAACTGATTAGGCATCATAATTTCATCTCACTTACAGAAGATTCGAGACCTAAATAGAGCCGTCTGGTATGACTGCTTTATAAATGTACTGATGAGGTTCATTAAAATTAATTACATCATTAAATAAGCGGCAGACTTTAGATCAAGTGATTGTGGGTTAGAAGCCAACCCAGTGCACCGTTGAACCCACTTGTAACAGAGGCATTTATCTTAGCTGGATGGGTTAACAATCATACAAGTAGTGTATGACCCCCTTCTCTAATATTCCTAACAAGTAATTAACTTTGTTTCTGTCTTCTGTCTTTAACTTGATTCAAATGATAACTCACACGTCGAAATCCATCAAGCAATCTAGGCTTCAGGAAACATATTACATAGATGCACTTAAAAAGGATCACAACAAACAACCCTCTTTTTGCAGAGTCGGTAAAAAAGGAATAACTCTTCGTTGCCTTAAATTGGAATTAAAGATTTCATTAAATTTAAACAGGCCGCGTGTTTTAGTTTTCTCATATTTCTTACTTAGTTACAGGGTTTGAACTTCTCGGCACCAGCCTGCTCGAGTTATAAGGTATGCGACCCTGACTTGCTTCTGGACGGATTGAGGAGTATTCCATCCATCTGTATAAGCAATATTCCTTTGTTTTCCTTTTTATTCTCCCTTTTCTGTCAATATACTTTAAATTTTATAGTATATACATATATATTATTTAGTTAAACCGTTTGTACAGGATAGTTACGCGTATGATCAAACACTATGTAGGGTATGCCGTAAGAGATGGATCAACGGGGCACGGGGAATAGAGCGAACTAATATCTAAGAAAAACACTAAAGTTTATTGTCCTACGTCTTGTTGTTTTGAAATATTAATTAAAATTGTGGTATATATACACATAATTTAAAATTTTGCAAAATCTATTACTTATTTTTTTGGTTATATACATATTTCGTTCAAGTTAGTTAAGGATACGCAGATCGTCCTAATTAAAATGATATTCGAGTGTAATTACACTTGCTCTCAGGTGACCAATAAAATAAATACAATATATCATAAATTTTTAATTTTCATTTTGCATAATTAGCAAAATGAAAATTAAAAATAAAACGTGTAATTTTTTAATTTGAAAATGCTAGAAGTGATATTTAGTGATAATAATAATAACTCCACACATCTCTCACGCGGCCGTCGGATCCCAAACTAAGCAGAGCTTGTACTGTGGTAACCAGACTGCTGATAAACATACTCATATACTTCTAAATACATACAAATTATACATAAATTACACCCAGATACAGAACAAATGATCATGATCATCACACAAATACTTGTCCTGAGTGGGAATCGAACCCACGATCTCTAGACCAACAGGCCAGTATTTAAACGAAGCTGGTGTAAAAAAAAATATATTATTGCCTTGTGAAACTTTATTTTAAAAACATCTACATATTGTAGCTATTACAAAAAGGTATATTGTGTCATTGTGGTTGAAAGTATTCAAAAATGTTAAAACAAGTACATCGCGAGGCTATAATGTATATACATTTTTCATACCAGCTTCGTTCAAATATCACTAAAACATTTTTAAATTAAATATATATATATATATATTTACACTCGAATATCATTATAATTAGGAATACCTGTGTATTATTAACTACCGTAACAAAAACAACAAAAAAAATAGTAATAGATTTTGTAAAATTTTAAATTTTGTGTGGTGTACACAGAATTAAAAATTAAAATTTAAATTTTAAATTCTATGTACACCCCTCATCGTAATATTTAAAAGATCTAACTTCAAAACTATAAGACTTAGGACATTAAACTGTAGTATTTTCCTTGGATAATAGATCCCTCTACACCCACACACCGTTGGGCCACTACTTACGGGACACCCTGTATAATAGTCGGCAGTGATGAACAAGGATCTTGTATTTACAATACAATTTAATTTAATTGTATTTAATTTGATTAAATCTACCCCCACACAATTTCATAATTCACTCAGATTTAAAACTATAAAAATGGTAATAAAAACAGTGTTTACTGCAGTAACAAACCTGAATTAAAATTTTGCAAAAAGGAATTACATACATACATACACTCAAGTTATATACTCATAAGTAATAGGCTGAGGCGTATAAGACTCCTTCGTCTTACGTCATGGGGAGCAAGCCTGTTGCCAGTGATGACAACTTGGGGGTTTTCTCCCTAAATTTAGGGGGAAAAACCTACAGAGGGAGTTTTTTAGGGCGAAGATTTTTTTCATTATACATATATTGAAAACGATATACTTGTGTAACAGTTGGCGACACTGCCTGTTGCCTCTTCCTACCTCATTATATCACAACGGTGGGCAAATGAACAGACTGGTCACCTGATAGCAAGTGACGTTTAGATGTTATTAAGACGATTCAAATGACACCTCTCATATCGAAATCTAGCGTTTAGGATTTTGGGCGTGACCAACAAACAACATACATACATGCGCTCAAAACTTAACCCTGCTTCTTGTGCAGATGGGTAAAAATTTTAACATGTCTTAATCCCAATAGTCAAATTTGTATTCCGATAAAAGAAATGCATTGCCTAGCGATGTCTCCACTCGCTCGACGGTTGCTCTTTCTTTTAAAGAAAGAGCCAATCCAATCGTCGAGCGATTGCGAATGTTAGGTAACCAGTTTTATAAAACAATTTCTCTACAGATTAACAAGAAGTAAAAATTCACACAAGCTGTATCCCGCGTCTTTCCTTACCTGTTCCCTAAACTAGTTACGAAACCGCTAGGCATGTTACAGTGCAAGTAGAAAGATGTAGTACAACTTGGTATTTATTATCGGTAAAGGATAATTACTTTACGTTATATGATAAAATTTGTATTTCCTATAATATTGTTATATTCACGTCTATATCCACGAATGGGCAGGCAGAGTAACTTAATTCCGTCAACTTGCCGGAAACTTGGAAGTATATTGTAAGTTAAAGCAGGATTTAACGGGATCAAAAGAGATTTTGCATATACGAATGAATTTAAGCTGCGTGGTTGACGTTGAAGTAGAATAGGACCACCCCAACTCTTCCCGGTGGTGTCGTGAACGTCGACTAAGGGATCTGACTGTTATTATAGCGACAGGAACAGGCTATTGCGTCAGTGGGACCAAATTCTTATCGGCAACATGTGGGTGTTTAGTACACTTTTACCCAACCTTTAGATACAGGCGTCAGCGTATGTATGTATGAATGAATTTGGAAGCGTAAGAAACAGCTTAAGATGGTCAGGGTCTACTAGCTATATATAAATACCATTTAATACAAACTGCTCCTAACCGACCGTCTGCTACATCGGTATTATTTGTTGAAAAGGTTCAAAGCTAAACTAACATAAAACAAAAACATGACGCTGTATCCTCCCTTTCCTGTCTATATACCACAAATATCCCATATCATCAAATTCCCAAAAGTGCCTTGTTGGCTGCAAGAGGCGTGCCCCCTATTACGTACCTTCTACTAAATATGGGCGTTAATTACATACAATTCCTGAATAGAGTCGTGAGTTTTTATTATAACTTATACAATAAAGGTCTTAAGCAAATATAAAACAGATCTATTTATGAAAGTCACGTGACGATGTCGGCTCCCAACAAGGAAAACTTGTAATCTGTACAAATGTTGCCGGTTTAGAAACAATTTATTTCTAGTGAAGTGAAAGACACGACACAGTTGAGTTAGTGTTAGAACTTTACTACGTAGCAATAACTCCGTCCCACACTTTTTGCTACTGCATTTACAATTGAATGGCGAACAAAAAGCGGTTGCAGCTGGCTGCCGACGTTGAGAGTGTAACCTATTCTTGTGGCCATATTACAAACTGGATTGAGACTCGGAGACTAGATTTCTTTTTGGGATTGAGGACAAATGAGCATACGAGTCACCTGATGTTAAGCGGCTACAGCCGTCCATGGACACCTGCAATTCAAGTGTCGTAAGTGCGCTGTCCGCCTTTGACTGTGATGAGGGATGAGGAAATGGGAAAGAGGAGAGGGGGTTGAGGGGTGAGGGGAGAGGGAAGAAGAGAAGGGAAGTTGGGCCTCCGGAAACCTCACTCAGTACGTTCTTTTCTTGAAGCTTTGAAGGTCGTATCGGTCCGGAAATACGGCAGTGGACAATTAAATTTTATCAATATCTTACAGTAAGTTTATGTTTCTTACTTATTAAATACCGTGTGGTTTTCGGTAGGGGAGAATAGGGCCACCCCAACACGTGGGTGTCGTATAATTAGTTAATATGTATTCAGTCAATGCCAGGTTGATGGCAAATAGGATTGTACCCCTATTATGTAACATGTGTAAGTGAGACTAGATTGTAGTTGTTGAGATGTGCCAACCCACTCGGGGATGCGTGCGTGAGTGTATGTGCATATGTTAAATATCGTAGATTCCACAGAAACGCTTAGATTACATATCTGTAAATGCTATTTATAACGCGGTCAGGTAGAAGAAATTTCAATAAAGCACTTTATTTACCAGTCTACACAAATGTAGATGTTTGTGTAAATATACTCATGCCTATATTACCAAAGGTTTTTTTTTTTTTTTTTTTATACTATAGGGGGACAGACGAACAGACGGGTCACCTGATGGTAAGTGACACCGCCGTCCATGGACACTTGCAACTCAAGAGTCGCAAGTGCGCTGCCCGCCTTTGAGGGTGATGAGGGATAGGGGATGCAGGGAGCGGAAAGAAGAGAGGAGGGATGAGGAGATGGAAAAAGGACAAAGGAGATGAGGAGAGAGAAAAGGGGGGCGGGGGAATTGGGCCTCCGGAAACCTAACTCAATTCGGGGAAATGCAACGCAAGCGTTACTTCACAACCGGTTTTCTGTGAGGCCGTGGTATCGCACCGGTCGAGCCGACCCATTCGTGCCTAAGCATGGCTCTACCACTCTAAAAGGTGTAGGCAGAGGCGTCTGAAAATGTTAATTAAGACTTTTTGCTAGTAATAATTAAGTCCCACTGACGTAATAGGGGGTAAGCAGTATTTTTTTTTAGGAAGCAGATAAGAAATGCATATCGCCACTTCACCTTCTTTGTATGAGTTCTGACAATGCTTACCCGTATTTTGTACTGCAAAATATCCCTGTAAATCTAGAAACTTGGTGATCCTATCTTACTGTACCTACCTACTTATGTACAGTTACAAATCCGTTTACTCGTTTTATATTTAAGAGTAAACTTTAAATCATGCAGTAATATATAATATTTCACTATTTTTTTATCAATTAGATCTAAAAAAAATTGTAGAAGAAGTGTGGTACCGGGTGGAGCAGCGTCCGGCCCATTCTCCTCCAGTGGGTATTTAAAAGGCGGTTAGGGGAGTGGACTGTTATCTATCAGAAATATACTCGTATATATACTGCCCAGTTGACCCCTATAGGTGATCTATTGTATGGACGTACATTTGTAAAATAAGGCTTATGGTTTACGATAGTTCATCGTTAGCAAAATTGTATAGAGACATTGGTAGGGGCTTTTATTTGTTATTAATTGGTATTGTATTGTCTTCATAATCCAAGAGCGGCGGTAGAGCGATGGTTGCGGCGTCGGACTTGCGATCAAGTGGTTGCGGGTTCAAAAAATAGGCCAAAGACTTTGCCAAAACGGTCACAACACACAAAACAGTCGAATACACACGCACACAAAACAGCCGAATTGAAAAAATGTGAGTGAACTTTGCATTTAATTTATCACAGTAGTTAATGTTTAACGCGCCTCACTTATCTAATCATAAATGAAAAACAATTGTTTAGTTAGGATATCATATAATTTTAATGTGGACTTTAAAGTAAACATGTCATTTCTATACAGATAGTCGTACTACTGAATGAGAAAATATAACAACGACATTCTTGCATCTATTAAGTATAATAGAGTGCGGGGGTCTAAACATTGATAGTACTCATAGGACATAGGACATCTTTTGCTGTTCCCCGTAATTGCGTTTATGGTCATTGCTCCGCTCCTAGGTGTTGTAGCGTAATATTTTATAGCCTACACAATTCCTATGTAAAAACTCTATCCAATTAAAAAATAACATTTCGAATCCAACTGGTAGTTCACGAGATTAGCGCATTTAAAAAAAACAAACAAAAATCTTACACTTTATTATATTAGTACAGTAGAATACCTTCCATATCTGAGATCTTAGATGAATCGAAATTTCTTACATATCTCATGTTCCTTCTCGTAAGTATAGTTTTAATAACAGAGCATATATATATATATATATATATTTTCACCGGAGTCGACAATGAAGTGATATTTCGGACTCGATACGACTAAAACCACACGATGTTCCGTCACAAGTGGGTCTATTACAGCGGACCCGGGATACCCTAAGAAGGAAGCCTCCAGTAACCCCTGCAGACCCATTTTAGCAGGCACAAACCGAAGAGTAGAGACGAACACGGAACAAGTTGCACCATGCCACCGTCACCAGTGATGTACATATTGTAAACGCTCATCAGGAAGAACATTTGTTTATTATCACGTTCATTGTGGTCATTTTCAAGTATAATTATCTAAAGTCTATTGTGATGATACAGTCCTATCGTTGTTTGGACTATCGGAGTTATGGTCTTAGCACACTAGTCTAGTCAAATTATTGGGCTCACACTTTATAACTTCGTCTGTGTTTCGTCTCTTCTTGGCTCTAACAGAACGCGTCACCTAGCTGGTATAACAAATAGTCATAAATTATTATTATACCATAACATCAATATATTCAGAAAATGATTATGTGATAGAGAATATTAATTAAATCTCTATATCCGTCAATCAGGCACTGTACTATATACATATACTATCTGATAGATAACAGTCCCCTAGTCGCTTTTACGACCCTACTCTACTCTACTCAATCGAGAACCACACAGCTAAGACACACTCAATAGTTATAGCAATAACAAACGATAGGTATAGGTAAAGCATTAACATTAAATAAATAAATAATTTCACGGGTACCTGTAGTAGGAGCATTTAGTATCAGTTTGTACATACATAATGGGGCTCGGGCTTCCCGGCACGAGCCAGTTCGAGCTACAGATCCATCCTGACTTGCTTGAGCTATAGCTTAAACTCCCAGGTCCATCTGAATAAGTATTATTCATTCCCATCTCTTTCTATCCTCCCTTTTCTGTCAACATATTCCAAATTTTTGATTCAAATTCCCGAAAGTTCCGGGATGTCGGCAACAGGCTTTCTCTTTGTTAGGTAAATTATAAACGGCAAAATGTAGGCGTTTATTCCGCCTATGACTACCCCTTTGGGGATAGGCGTGAGTGTATGTACGTATGAGTAACACTTCCCCATCAGCAGGCACTCAGACGACTATAGACACCAGAAACAACACAACACATTTGAATGCCAACAAACTGCTATAAAATCGGAATACACGCCTAGCATTCTCGATTGTAGGTTAATGACGTCGGCTATAGATTTTTCTTCAAAATGAGTTTACACGTGTGTAAAGAATTTCATTTTAATCTGATAAAGAGTAGTGGATCAGAATTGATTTGTACGATTTCATTACGGAAAACGATTTTGTATTTATAAAATAACCCTTATCGTGAAGGTTATTAGAGTTCTTTACATATTGCTTTTAACAATATATGTTAGTGCAAAGTGCTTCTAGGCACTGACCGACTTGCCTGTTGGTCTACTGTTTAGCGAACCTGACTGTGTACCTACACATGTGTTTTACATATCCACAATTTGTCTCGAGTCTTTTTTAGTTAGTATTGCATAAATGTGTGTAATATTAAATTAAATTGTAACAGTGGTAGAGCCATGCTTAGGCACGAATGGGCCGGCTCGACCAGTGCAATGCCACGGTCTCACAGAAACCCGGTTGTCAAGCAACGCTTGCGATGCGTTTCACCGAAATTAGTGAGGTTTCCGGAGGCCCAACTCCCCCTCTCTCAAAACTGATTACAATCAGACGGCCTCTGTGCTCGTTTTCTACCTAATTAATTTCCCTTACGGCAACTCTTCTATACCAGGATCAATGACTTCTATTGACAAAAACACTGTACATTCTTGTAAAGTAGAACAATCTTGAAACCGAAAAATGTATATTACAATTATATACATAACTAGCGGACCCGACAGACGTTGTCCTGCATGATATTTCAAGCGATTAGGATCAATATAGATAAATAACCTAGATACCGACTGCAGCGCCATCTGCCGGGCTGATTTGTGAATCTAAACCATTCCCAGATCCCCTTGAACACACACAAAAAATTTCATCAAAATCCGTCCAGTCGTTTGAGAGTAGTTCAGTGACATACACACTCACAGAAGAATTATATATATAAAGATATGTTCGAAATGTAATAAATAAATAGAAACATCTGATGTAATGTAGGCCTGGTAGTTAGAAATTGTAATACAGTTTGGTTTCCTTTCAAAAATAATTAAAGAAACAACGCCCCCCTAAAAAACGTTTAAATTTCAGGGGCGTAATACTTGGACCAGGTGTGGGCGTTTAAATGGGGTGGGGGGATAATCAAATATGATAACAATTGAGAAATATGAATTGCACCACTGTTAGACTGTCAACCAACGTGCTAATGAATTGTTTTAATTTATCAGCTAACAATTTTATACAGCGCATGGTACACGGAGTGCGAGTACAGATAGTCCGGGAGGTAGCGTTGCATTTTGGGCAGTCATTTTACGCCGATTGCTTGCCATCTTTTTCGATAGATCTCGAATGAGTTACAACTGAACCAAGTGTCAGCTGGCGCACCCGCGGCGGGTGTGGAATTGGGAGGTTGCGGAAGTGGTCAAAAAAAATAATAAATAAAAAAGTGATAGTACGCCGGCTGAAACTTTGTCCATAAATAGTTGTTATCATACTGAGCTGAATAAAAATCGTCAGCTGCATCGTGGAGGGGGGAATATGCGTCAGCTGCTCACATGAACTTGTAAAAAAAAAACGTAAAATAAAGTTATATTACGCCGAATGAAATTTGACTACGTGATCCTTCAAATAATTAAGAGTACGAAAACAACAATCAGCTGTTTGTATAGCCATGGAAAGACCGTCAGCTGACCCAGTAAAAATTAAAAATATTGGAGCATTGCTATTATGCTGTTTCCTTTTAAACACATATTTCGAGAATGATTCTGGCCTTCCTCGAACCCATAACACAACCAGCTCAGTATGATAACAACTATTTATGGAAAAAGTTTCAGCCGGCGTACTATCACTTAAATTGTTTTATTTTGTACCTCTTTCGCAGCCCCCAGAGCCCCTCTAGAGCAGCTGACGGTCGGTTCACTTATTAGTCATATAAGATCAACTGTCGCTGTTAATATCAGCCGGCATACTATGAATTTTGTAGGCTAAGACTAAGGCTATATAGACTAGTGATGGATGAGCCGCCAGTAGGGAACCTTTGGACGTACGTTTTCTTATTTCTTCTTTTGAAAGCCATCTACGCTTGCTTCGATCCTCTTGCTCACACAGTATTCTTTTGTTTCCCTTTCTTCTCTCTCTGTTCTCTTGTTCTTATCATGCCCTTTCAACATATTAGCGAATTTCCCATATTTAGTTCCCAAATTGCCTTCCTTGCCACATATTACAAAAACAAAACAAAACGTAGCTTTAATACAGCTCTTTCTACCACTTCAGTGTTCAAGAACAGTCTGGTACAGGAGGCGTGATTGTGTTACGTAATAAAGAGTAAAACCGTTTACCTACAATAGAGGCATACAATACTGAACCTTGATCATCGCGGTTTCTAAACGGTACAATATCCAGCCGCTCCCTATTATGTGACGGTTCTCAGTGTCCAAGGCCGATGATGTCATTTACGATTTTGTAGTTTCCTCGCGGGTCTAATGTAAGGAAAATTGTATTTTTTAGAGATAATTTTGGCTAGTTGTTTGTACTACTATAGCAACAGGGTTGCATGTTCGTGTACAATTAATTATACACATGTACAATTTAAGTAAGTCCATAGTATCATTGATGAATATGAAGTTTTTAAATATAAATCTCTGGAATTTAAAGTCGGATTTGAAAACATATATTGAGGAATAATATAGGCAAAAAAAACATCACGATTCGATGGATAACGAGGTGAGCAGTGACCATAAACGCATATTAAACTACGGTGTATGGAAAAGGAATACGAGTATGCAAGGCATTGCATCTAGTTAGGGGCGTAAGTATGTGACCCTGACTTGCTTGAGTTCTGCTTATACTACCCAATTCATCTTTATAAGCAATATTCCATTCCTAACCTTTCTATCATTCCATTCCTTTAAAAAAATTCATCGTATTCCCAAAAGTGCCCGGATGCCCCTAAATTAAACGCGGCACACTTCTGAAGAAAACAAACTTGTGATTTTAACTTTTACATTCATACATTGTATGTATACACACACACGCCCGTATCCACCAAAGCGTAAGCAAAGACGTATATTGGTATCCAGAATTTTGTTTTAATGTTTGGTTTAACAATTAAAATGACCAAAAGATTGAAATTAACAAACAAATGTATTTACTTCTGACATAGTAGTTATTTTATTTATCCCTTGAGAATTTCCTTGACAATTTTTCTAGAAAGAAGGTAGGTACGTCTTTTTCTGTAACAGTCATGCATAGTTTTATGATGATCGGATGATTTGTTAGACGTTTTTACGTCAAGAAACAAACTAACAAATATTTCCACATTTTTAATATTAGTTAGGAGCAGAAGGTTTTGAAATTAATAAGACATTTTCGAATAAATCAATCTGGTCGAGAATGGATGGCTAAAGTGAAAACGCCATATTATCCTCACTTTCATATCCCGATCTTCAATTAATGCTAACTCATCGTCAAGACTAGTCACAGCACTCTACTTTGACTCATATTTTAAGCTCTCAAGCAAATTTGAATAAAAGAAAAATAGTAATGTTTTACATCGTGAACTGATATTACTGTGATATTGGTGCTGCTTTAAGGAAGGCTAACATAATTATGTCAACACCATGTGTATTTATTACTACAAGAATCTTTTTCTTTTCTTTCATATTATAAGCTATCAAACGTGAAAATAAATATCTACTATTTAATAATTTAAAGAGGCGACTACTCTGCTATAGTTATATAGTTATATACTCCGCGCCATATTTATTTATTTTGAATTCTAGTCAGTAACAGTTAGCACGCTGTGAGGACTCTAACAATACACGTTTCTATAAACAATAATATATTTTCATATATTATATACACACATAACGCTTTTTTAAATGGTTTATTTAGCTTACCCTGTTTGTTTGTTTATCTATTTGGGTCAAATCTAATAATTGAAATTTGATTAAAACAATTTGGTCCCACTAAGATAATATACTTTGACGATATATATACTGTCTGATAGATAACGATTTCTTTCAGTTGTAAGTGTCGTAAAAGTTGACTTTTTTTATACTATAGGGGGACAGACGTACAGATGGGAAAGAGTAGAGGGGGTATATGGGTAGTGGAAAGGGGATAGGGGGAGTTGGGCCTCCGGAAATATCACTCATTTCGGGGAAATGCAACGCAAGCGTTACTTCAAAACCGGTTTTCTGTGAGGCCGTGGTATCTTACCGGTTGAGCCGGCCCATTCTTGTTTAAGCATGACTCTACCACTGTTACCATACGGCAAATTTTAAACCTATTAAATCTATAATATTATTAATTTTTAATATTTAACATATAAGAATAAGTAGGATAGAATATTAGAATACAAACTTTTTTATGGAATTAAATTCATATTTACTAAAATATACGGTTTTCCTCACGTGTGTATTTCGGGGATGCCCGACTAGCTTCGGTCTAGACAGGAGACCTTTTTCAAGGAGTCAGTCGTCCAGCCGCGACGGTACCGGACGATCCACTAAGTGTATCATTCACACAATATACCACACACATACACACGTAAGTAAACCCGTATAATTTAATAAATAGGATAGAATAGATCAAAAAGTTTTTTTGTAATTGGTACTTTCAAACAAAACAAACAAACTACAAGTCTATACTTTACCAACTATATATTATCTATACTTTAGCTTTTTGTTTCGCACAACCAGCTTATGGAACAAATTGTCGCCTGCCGTATTTCCGAACCGATACGACCTTCAAACCTTCAAGAAAAGAGCATACTCCTACCTAGAAGGCTGGAAACGCACTTGTGACTCTTGGGCGGCGGTAGTCACTTACCATCAGGTGACCCGTCTGCTCGTTTGCCCCCTATCGCATAAAAAAAAAGAAAAAAATATATATAGAAGTATGATATATTCTAAAATATAGTTGGCAATTATCTTCTCATTTTAAACGCATAATACGAATCTGCATACATAATATACACATATAAACATCGATATAACTATGTATTATACAGATGTATGTACATAACATTTGAATAATTTGAGATACACTGAGATGTCCGCTAAATAATTCATTAAGTGATAATATTTTTTCTCAGTTGACCTTTAAACATATGAATTTTATTTCTTAGACAACAAATTGTTTAGTGTCCCATCTCTTGCTCGCTCTTAAATTGTTATCCCATAGCCATAGAACTTCCATACCATGGGACATAGGCTTCCCTTACTGCCTTCAAACCTGGCAGCAATCTTTCTCAATCTTGGTTAGTCTGAGCTGTGAAACTCGTTCTGCCATAGTTGTTTTACACAGCGAAGGCAAATCTGAACCTGCGATTGCCTCACAACTTAGTTGTAGAAGACTTGTGTTCATAACCCGATACGGTTCATGATCGGGAAAGCCAGGTTCAAAACTACGAATTCTTGTTAGAAGTAGCGCAGAGGAATGGATGATGCCAGACTGTGTGCTGCTTCTCAGGCCATGGAACCGGAGATTTAGTACGAGTCGATCGAATCGTGAAAAAGGAGCAGTTTAAACGAATACAGCTACTACTAGACGGAACAGCAAAATGCTGTTCCGTCTAGTTTAAGATTAATTTGAAATGAATATAGTTTCAACAAGATAATTATTCAAAACATACTTCAAAATTATGCACGGGTAATTTAGAACCTACAAAAGCAGAAGGGGTTTTAAAAAACATGGTGATGTCCCCTCAGAACCCGATCTGCACCCAACTGATACAACAGTGGTAGAGCCATGCTTAGGCACGAATGGGCCGGCTCGCCTTGCGATACCACGGCCTCACAGAAATCCGGTTGTGAGGTAACGCTTGCGTTGCATTTCCCATTCCATTTGAGATTTTGGGAGAAGAGCTAGTTTGAGACATATAGTACAATCGAGTATTTGATGCTTGTATGCAAGAGAAAAAAAGTAATAGAATATAAGGGTGGGCCCAACTAAAAATCTGTTTAAAACATTCTTGACCTAAATGGCGGATACTTCTTGTTTTTTTTTTTTGTTTTTCTTAAATAAGTAATACTAAATAGGTATTTAATTAATAATGAAACTCTTGCTTTGCCTTTCGAGTTTTATTTTAATTTCGTACTTTGGTGTAAGTAGTGACTTTAGGCCGGTAGTGTACATACATTAACTCACGCCTCTTTCCCTTCTGGGTAGGCAGAAACCATCCGCCACTTGTTTCTATCCATACATAACTCACGAGCTTCCTCTTCGTCTACTGTCATTAAATTTTCATATAAATCATCCAGTCAGCCGGGTAGTTCTGACGTGGATGACTCGCGCATGGATATTAGAAATTAACTTTTACAACAATCACAACTAACAAACAACCCAACGAATACTTTTAACTTAACGCTATATTTGCAAGTCATCCCTTTTTGTTAGTTTACGTAACCAGTTCTCGGAAATAAAAAATGGCGAGTATTTGTTTGGCAGACGATTCTTAGAACCGAAAGGTGTTGAAATCAAATTGCGCATAGCTATGTACCTACTCATTAGTTGAAAGTCAAAGTCAGGAAGCACATAATTGATTTTACTTATATAAAATTGAAATACAGAGTAAATGTATATACAATCATTACAAACATCAATGACAAAAAATAAAACAATTGGACTATTCTCTTAAAGGTTTTGGTAGCGCCATGCTTAGCCACGAATGGGCCGGCTCGACCGGTGCGATACCGCGGCCAATTAGAATTTAAAATATTACGTGTGAACATTATATGGTGCGGCGGTATGTAAGGGTGTTAAGTCGTTAATAGTTTGCCTAGCAATGACCTACGCTGCTAAGACATCACTCATGAAAATACTTACAGTATAACTTATGTTATTATATTATGTTATTATACTAACAGTCTGACGATATAAATCAAAAATAACGGCGTAATCTCAGAGTAGCACGGCCTTATAAGTCTCTTTCTAGACAAATTATGTTTAAAATTTACAGCTTTAAGAAACCGAACTAGGTGAAAGTATTTGCAAGTAAGTAAGTAAGTGCTGAGGCTAGTGTTGGGAGCAGCGTTTTAATATTGGCGGAAACCATAGCTAAGGTCAAAACATAACCGTGTTAGAAACAGACCAATATTTACATATAGCTACTTAGAATAAAACTATTGGTCGGCAAATATTTATTATATGAAATAAAAATAGGTAGGCGATTGTCTTCTCATTTGAAACTTACATCTTCTTCTGAGTACGTAATCAAAATATTAGTACATATGTATGTGTGAGTAAATAATTGAAAAAATGTGGAAGAAGAGTGGTTTTTCAATTACATTCGATTTGCAATCAATTCGGGTATACCTACGGATCAAAACTTTATTTTATGATGAAAGGGTTTTGTATCTCTAACAAGATCATCGAGACGTGTATTTGTAATTTTATGACGATCTGTTGAGCAGTTAAGGCAAACAAACAAACATAGGTACACTTGCTTACATAGGATTTGTAATGTACAAACTATTACTAGTTTTACAGAATTTATTTGAAGATAATTTCGTGATAACATTGAGTACGATATAGATTGCTCCTCTATATTTCTTTTTCACTTTGTTATGTATCTATTTTAGTTATCATAACCGGTTCAATAGCTAAGCGACTGAATTAGTCACCAGAAGACCGACCTACTTGTCTAGTTTTGCATATATTTGTATAGGTAACGGTTTTCTGTGAGGCCGTAGTATTACTCCGATCGAGCCGGCCCATTCGTGCCTAATCATAGCTCGCCCAAGGCTAAAAATATACACATATAATTACTGATTTATATCACGTATCTCACTCGCCACCTGCAACTCAGGAGGCGTAAGAGCGCTGCCCGCCTTTGAAGGTGCTCCCCTATTGGTGACCTATGCTACTCATCATTCACTCGGTAAATACACTTGTACAATCATTGTGTCTTTTATGTAATAAAGGGGGACAGACGAAAATACGGGTCACCTGATGGTAAGTAACAACCGCCGTCCATGGACACCTGCAACTCAGGAGTCCTAAGTGCTCTGCCCGCCGGAAAGTTGACCACCGGCTTTTGTGAGGCCGGGGTTTTGCTTCGGTCGAGCCAGCCCATTCATGCCTAAGCATGGATTTCCAAAAGCAAAAAATATACACATATAAATTCTTCCCAACAGTATGACCGAAACCACAATTCAAAACTTGGTTTTGCGTGAGTCTTATTCAACACTAACTCAGGCTAAAAAAGATCCGTGAACGTTGTGAAATCACAAGGCGGCGGTTGCATTTATATGTCAAAATAATTAGAAACGTGAAATTCATTCGTATCATTAAAGTGCTAATAGCCTTGGAATCGAGGGCCCCTGAGGATCATTCTCTCGGTTTCTTTAAGGTTATCAATAATAATAACTATTTAATCAATTGCTTAATGTTTACTCGCAGTTTTCGTTCGTAGATTTAAAAGGCCCAAATAACATGATTATGATGCAATTCTCTTTTTTATAGAGTTATATATATGTATATATAACTCTATAAAAAAGAGATATACGGCCTTAAAATAATCGGACTTCAAAAAAGTAGACAACCGACTTCAATGCGTCTATCATAAAATTTTAGACTAATATGGTATTCTCATGGATGCCATTGTCAGATCTGAACCAAATTAAAATGGGACCACGCGGGAAGCTCCAGCCTTCAAATAAAAAAAAACGGTCGAAATTGGTTTACGCGGTCGTTTCTGAAGTAACAAAGATAAAAAAAACGGTCGAATTGAGAACCTCCTCCTTTTTGAAGTCGATTGAAAAGGAGTTAGGATGTAACTAACACGTTAAAACGTTACAAATGCTGTCGATACCAAGTCAAGGAATTTGCTTACTGCACTAGGTTTGAGAGAAGACTAGTTTTATAACAAGCTTTCATTTGCCGTGGGAGAACCCTGCCACTCAGAAAACCGGTAGACAAACAAAGCTTGCTTTGCTTGCTTGCTTTCCTCTTTTCATTCCAATCATATATATATTTGAATTATAAGTAAGAAGTCCGACAAAGTCAATCGTGAAGCGAGTTGCCTGTTCCAGTGCGAAGATCCTATTGAGATGAACAGACAAAAAACTCTAAGGACACTCGTTTTCAAATATTTTATACAATTTTCTCATCCCCTCTCCTCTTTCCACTCCCTTGTCACGGTCAAAGGCGGGGAGCCTACTTACGAACCCTGGTTACTTATGTACGAGTATTTTGTTACTTTATGCACGAAATGTACATAGGTAGACTTAATGCCAGAGGCACTTTCTGCCAGTCTACCTTAGGGTGGTGTAAAATAAGTGAGGTAGGTGCAATAAAAAGCATGAAAATAGGTATGCTAAGAAAAAAAGTTGTACAAAAGATAAATAGTAGTATAACCATAATATACATTGACATCAGATACAAACAAACATAAATAATAAATATATACGATAATATATATAAATACAATAATATATAATTATATATAAAGATATACACAGCCATATGGTACTAACGTTCTGATGACTCTGCCAGCTTACGGACGAACTGCTATGATTAGAGCAAAGATACTGAAAAATAGTGGTAAGATATGAGGGATGATATTTTTGTTTAAGGCAATACACATAAATGTCATAATAACTCCAAAACTGAACTGAACCGACGTTGATTAAATTTGGTATGTGGATATATCGATCATATACTACTTTTTATCGACATAAAACGCGGGCGAAGCCGCCGGGCGGTAGCTGGTCAGTAATAAACTTATTTCCACAAAAAATTGTTACACAGTATTAAACTTTTTAACATCTTCACATCACCATTTCGTATAGTACAATACGACACTATAATCTCGATACTTGCCCAATTACCATATTATACAAGTGTTCAAGTTATTTCGGTAACTTTAATGGACTTAACGGAACAAGCATATATGTCTATTTTTAGACGCACGTGGTTAAAACGTGACTAAAACTTGTTTAGTGAGCGGACTCGAAGTGTTGATTGCGCTCGCGCACCGTCATATAAACTAACTAAAAAATATTATAATTTTTAGTTTTTTAGTTTTTTGTTAACGATAAAACTTTGTAGACAACGTTATGGGTTATTCAGTTTGAAAGCTGGATTATAAGGAGGTTATTCACCCAAGAAATAGACTTTCCAATGAATTGTTCATATCTCTTTCCCGTATCGTTAGAGACTACTAAGGGCAATACAGGCCTACAGTGTCCAGATATGTTTAATAAGCTAATATATAAATATAATAAGCTATTTAAGTCTCAATTAGGTAATAGGGGTATTTCCTAACTGAGACTAAATTATTGTTGTATTGTATGTATATGTTATTTATTCGATGTTGTTTTTTTCGACTTAGAGTAACTCTGTCTGACTACCTGTCTGTGATTGTTACTAATTAGCTATAAGCAATGATGGAAGATGTTCTTTGTCTCTGACAAATAGAAAACATATAACCGACATGTGTTTTGCGACAGTAATAATTTTTAGGTGACTGAACAGATACAACAAAATAGAATCATAAATACTAATTTCCGTAACAAACGCAAGATTACGCACGTAAGATCTACACACTTTCTGATTACTTTATGGATTCTATACTTAAAATAAACTTCAGTGATATAGATGTGAAAATATAAAATAGGTATAAACACATTTCTAGCAAGTGAACAAACTTTACATGCAACTTTTTTTGAATTATTTATTTATATATGTATATAATATCAACACAAACTACAAGATTTCTAAAGTCGGAATTACCACCCACTTTAACCAATTTGATTTTGATACCACGTAGCCTCGAGTTCCTTACAGAGCGATACCTTTGCTAATCGGAATTTCTTACAAGTACAGCAAATCAGTGCTCGTTTTAGAGCTGCCCGGCTGGGAAAGAACCTACAATTTACAAATGATCGTGAGATGACTTCTGTAAGGTTGTTTCTTGTTTCTACTGGTAACTATGATTCTAGAGCTAAATTTAAAAAGCCTACATTAGGCTTTTTAAATTTAGCTCTAGAATCTTATTCATAACCGCATGATAGCAGCGATCTGATCGTTATGATCAGATACACAAAGATGTCTGCCTGTCCATTGCAGTCCCGTCACCCGAGAGCCATCATAAAAGCTGAATGCATTGCGTGATGTACACCGGTATCGGACACACGATCGCCGTCACGTCATACATATTTAACTCAGCTCGTAATACCACCTTTCTCGTTGTCGTCGTGTACAATTAATTATACACATGTACAATTTAAGTAAGTCCATAGTATCATTGATGAATATGAAGTTTTTAAATATAAATCTCTGGAATTTAAAGTCGGATTTGAAAACATATATTGAGGAATAATATAGGCAAAAAAAACATCACGATTCGATGGATAACGAGGTGAGCAGTGACCATAAACGCATATTAAACTACGGTGTATGGAAAAGGAATACGAGTATGCAAGGCATTGCATCTAGTTAGGGGCGTAAGTATGTGACCCTGACTTGCTTGAGTTCTGCTTATACTACCCAATTCATCTTTATAAGCAATATTCCATTCCTAACCTTTCTATCATTCCATTCCTTTAAAAAAATTCATCGTATTCCCAAAAGTGCCCGGATGCCCCTAAATTAAACGCGGCACACTTCTGAAGAAAACAAACTTGTGATTTTAACTTTTACATTCATACATTGTATGTATACACACACACGCCCGTATCCACCAAAGCGTAAGCAAAGACGTATATTGGTATCCAGAATTTTGTTTTAATGTTTGGTTTAACAATTAAAATGACCAAAAGATTGAAATTAACAAACAAATGTATTTACTTCTGACATAGTAGTTATTTTATTTATCCCTTGAGAATTTCCTTGACAATTTTTCTAGAAAGAAGGTAGGTACGTCTTTTTCTGTAACAGTCATGCATAGTTTTATGATGATCGGATGATTTGTTAGACGTTTTTACGTCAAGAAACAAACTAACAAATATTTCCACATTTTTAATATTAGTTAGGAGCAGAAGGTTTTGAAATTAATAAGACATTTTCGAATAAATCAATCTGGTCGAGAATGGATGGCTAAAGTGAAAACGCCATATTATCCTCACTTTCATATCCCGATCTTCAATTAATGCTAACTCATCGTCAAGACTAGTCACAGCACTCTACTTTGACTCATATTTTAAGCTCTCAAGCAAATTTGAATAAAAGAAAAATAGTAATGTTTTACATCGTGAACTGATATTACTGTGATATTGGTGCTGCTTTAAGGAAGGCTAACATAATTATGTCAACACCATGTGTATTTATTACTACAAGAATCTTTTTCTTTTCTTTCATATTATAAGCTATCAAACGTGAAAATAAATATCTACTATTTAATAATTTAAAGAGGCGACTACTCTGCTATAGTTATATAGTTATATACTCCGCGCCATATTTATTTATTTTGAATTCTAGTCAGTAACAGTTAGCACGCTGTGAGGACTCTAACAATACACGTTTCTATAAACAATAATATATTTTCATATATTATATACACACATAACGCTTTTTTAAATGGTTTATTTAGCTTACCCTGTTTGTTTGTTTATCTATTTGGGTCAAATCTAATAATTGAAATTTGATTAAAACAATTTGGTCCCACTAAGATAATATACTTTGACGATATATATACTGTCTGATAGATAACGATTTCTTTCAGTTGTAAGTGTCGTAAAAGTTGACTTTTTTTATACTATAGGGGGACAGACGTACAGATGGGAAAGAGTAGAGGGGGTATATGGGTAGTGGAAAGGGGATAGGGGGAGTTGGGCCTCCGGAAATATCACTCATTTCGGGGAAATGCAACGCAAGCGTTACTTCAAAACCGGTTTTCTGTGAGGCCGTGGTATCTTACCGGTTGAGCCGGCCCATTCTTGTTTAAGCATGACTCTACCACTGTTACCATACGGCAAATTTTAAACCTATTAAATCTATAATATTATTAATTTTTAATATTTAACATATAAGAATAAGTAGGATAGAATATTAGAATACAAACTTTTTTATGGAATTAAATTCATATTTACTAAAATATACGGTTTTCCTCACGTGTGTATTTCGGGGATGCCCGACTAGCTTCGGTCTAGACAGGAGACCTTTTTCAAGGAGTCAGTCGTCCAGCCGCGACGGTACCGGACGATCCACTAAGTGTATCATTCACACAATATACCACACACATACACACGTAAGTAAACCCGTATAATTTAATAAATAGGATAGAATAGATCAAAAAGTTTTTTTGTAATTGGTACTTTCAAACAAAACAAACAAACTACAAGTCTATACTTTACCAACTATATATTATCTATACTTTAGCTTTTTGTTTCGCACAACCAGCTTATGGAACAAATTGTCGCCTGCCGTATTTCCGAACCGATACGACCTTCAAACCTTCAAGAAAAGAGCATACTCCTACCTAGAAGGCTGGAAACGCACTTGTGACTCTTGGGCGGCGGTAGTCACTTACCATCAGGTGACCCGTCTGCTCGTTTGCCCCCTATCGCATAAAAAAAAAGAAAAAAATATATATAGAAGTATGATATATTCTAAAATATAGTTGGCAATTATCTTCTCATTTTAAACGCATAATACGAATCTGCATACATAATATACACATATAAACATCGATATAACTATGTATTATACAGATGTATGTACATAACATTTGAATAATTTGAGATACACTGAGATGTCCGCTAAATAATTCATTAAGTGATAATATTTTTTCTCAGTTGACCTTTAAACATATGAATTTTATTTCTTAGACAACAAATTGTTTAGTGTCCCATCTCTTGCTCGCTCTTAAATTGTTATCCCATAGCCATAGAACTTCCATACCATGGGACATAGGCTTCCCTTACTGCCTTCAAACCTGGCAGCAATCTTTCTCAATCTTGGTTAGTCTGAGCTGTGAAACTCGTTCTGCCATAGTTGTTTTACACAGCGAAGGCAAATCTGAACCTGCGATTGCCTCACAACTTAGTTGTAGAAGACTTGTGTTCATAACCCGATACGGTTCATGATCGGGAAAGCCAGGTTCAAAACTACGAATTCTTGTTAGAAGTAGCGCAGAGGAATGGATGATGCCAGACTGTGTGCTGCTTCTCAGGCCATGGAACCGGAGATTTAGTACGAGTCGATCGAATCGTGAAAAAGGAGCAGTTTAAACGAATACAGCTACTACTAGACGGAACAGCAAAATGCTGTTCCGTCTAGTTTAAGATTAATTTGAAATGAATATAGTTTCAACAAGATAATTATTCAAAACATACTTCAAAATTATGCACGGGTAATTTAGAACCTACAAAAGCAGAAGGGGTTTTAAAAAACATGGTGATGTCCCCTCAGAACCCGATCTGCACCCAACTGATACAACAGTGGTAGAGCCATGCTTAGGCACGAATGGGCCGGCTCGCCTTGCGATACCACGGCCTCACAGAAATCCGGTTGTGAGGTAACGCTTGCGTTGCATTTCCCATTCCATTTGAGATTTTGGGAGAAGAGCTAGTTTGAGACATATAGTACAATCGAGTATTTGATGCTTGTATGCAAGAGAAAAAAAGTAATAGAATATAAGGGTGGGCCCAACTAAAAATCTGTTTAAAACATTCTTGACCTAAATGGCGGATACTTCTTGTTTTTTTTTTTTGTTTTTCTTAAATAAGTAATACTAAATAGGTATTTAATTAATAATGAAACTCTTGCTTTGCCTTTCGAGTTTTATTTTAATTTCGTACTTTGGTGTAAGTAGTGACTTTAGGCCGGTAGTGTACATACATTAACTCACGCCTCTTTCCCTTCTGGGTAGGCAGAAACCATCCGCCACTTGTTTCTATCCATACATAACTCACGAGCTTCCTCTTCGTCTACTGTCATTAAATTTTCATATAAATCATCCAGTCAGCCGGGTAGTTCTGACGTGGATGACTCGCGCATGGATATTAGAAATTAACTTTTACAACAATCACAACTAACAAACAACCCAACGAATACTTTTAACTTAACGCTATATTTGCAAGTCATCCCTTTTTGTTAGTTTACGTAACCAGTTCTCGGAAATAAAAAATGGCGAGTATTTGTTTGGCAGACGATTCTTAGAACCGAAAGGTGTTGAAATCAAATTGCGCATAGCTATGTACCTACTCATTAGTTGAAAGTCAAAGTCAGGAAGCACATAATTGATTTTACTTATATAAAATTGAAATACAGAGTAAATGTATATACAATCATTACAAACATCAATGACAAAAAATAAAACAATTGGACTATTCTCTTAAAGGTTTTGGTAGCGCCATGCTTAGCCACGAATGGGCCGGCTCGACCGGTGCGATACCGCGGCCAATTAGAATTTAAAATATTACGTGTGAACATTATATGGTGCGGCGGTATGTAAGGGTGTTAAGTCGTTAATAGTTTGCCTAGCAATGACCTACGCTGCTAAGACATCACTCATGAAAATACTTACAGTATAACTTATGTTATTATATTATGTTATTATACTAACAGTCTGACGATATAAATCAAAAATAACGGCGTAATCTCAGAGTAGCACGGCCTTATAAGTCTCTTTCTAGACAAATTATGTTTAAAATTTACAGCTTTAAGAAACCGAACTAGGTGAAAGTATTTGCAAGTAAGTAAGTAAGTGCTGAGGCTAGTGTTGGGAGCAGCGTTTTAATATTGGCGGAAACCATAGCTAAGGTCAAAACATAACCGTGTTAGAAACAGACCAATATTTACATATAGCTACTTAGAATAAAACTATTGGTCGGCAAATATTTATTATATGAAATAAAAATAGGTAGGCGATTGTCTTCTCATTTGAAACTTACATCTTCTTCTGAGTACGTAATCAAAATATTAGTACATATGTATGTGTGAGTAAATAATTGAAAAAATGTGGAAGAAGAGTGGTTTTTCAATTACATTCGATTTGCAATCAATTCGGGTATACCTACGGATCAAAACTTTATTTTATGATGAAAGGGTTTTGTATCTCTAACAAGATCATCGAGACGTGTATTTGTAATTTTATGACGATCTGTTGAGCAGTTAAGGCAAACAAACAAACATAGGTACACTTGCTTACATAGGATTTGTAATGTACAAACTATTACTAGTTTTACAGAATTTATTTGAAGATAATTTCGTGATAACATTGAGTACGATATAGATTGCTCCTCTATATTTCTTTTTCACTTTGTTATGTATCTATTTTAGTTATCATAACCGGTTCAATAGCTAAGCGACTGAATTAGTCACCAGAAGACCGACCTACTTGTCTAGTTTTGCATATATTTGTATAGGTAACGGTTTTCTGTGAGGCCGTAGTATTACTCCGATCGAGCCGGCCCATTCGTGCCTAATCATAGCTCGCCCAAGGCTAAAAATATACACATATAATTACTGATTTATATCACGTATCTCACTCGCCACCTGCAACTCAGGAGGCGTAAGAGCGCTGCCCGCCTTTGAAGGTGCTCCCCTATTGGTGACCTATGCTACTCATCATTCACTCGGTAAATACACTTGTACAATCATTGTGTCTTTTATGTAATAAAGGGGGACAGACGAAAATACGGGTCACCTGATGGTAAGTAACAACCGCCGTCCATGGACACCTGCAACTCAGGAGTCCTAAGTGCTCTGCCCGCCGGAAAGTTGACCACCGGCTTTTGTGAGGCCGGGGTTTTGCTTCGGTCGAGCCAGCCCATTCATGCCTAAGCATGGATTTCCAAAAGCAAAAAATATACACATATAAATTCTTCCCAACAGTATGACCGAAACCACAATTCAAAACTTGGTTTTGCGTGAGTCTTATTCAACACTAACTCAGGCTAAAAAAGATCCGTGAACGTTGTGAAATCACAAGGCGGCGGTTGCATTTATATGTCAAAATAATTAGAAACGTGAAATTCATTCGTATCATTAAAGTGCTAATAGCCTTGGAATCGAGGGCCCCTGAGGATCATTCTCTCGGTTTCTTTAAGGTTATCAATAATAATAACTATTTAATCAATTGCTTAATGTTTACTCGCAGTTTTCGTTCGTAGATTTAAAAGGCCCAAATAACATGATTATGATGCAATTCTCTTTTTTATAGAGTTATATATATGTATATATAACTCTATAAAAAAGAGATATACGGCCTTAAAATAATCGGACTTCAAAAAAGTAGACAACCGACTTCAATGCGTCTATCATAAAATTTTAGACTAATATGGTATTCTCATGGATGCCATTGTCAGATCTGAACCAAATTAAAATGGGACCACGCGGGAAGCTCCAGCCTTCAAATAAAAAAAAACGGTCGAAATTGGTTTACGCGGTCGTTTCTGAAGTAACAAAGATAAAAAAAACGGTCGAATTGAGAACCTCCTCCTTTTTGAAGTCGATTGAAAAGGAGTTAGGATGTAACTAACACGTTAAAACGTTACAAATGCTGTCGATACCAAGTCAAGGAATTTGCTTACTGCACTAGGTTTGAGAGAAGACTAGTTTTATAACAAGCTTTCATTTGCCGTGGGAGAACCCTGCCACTCAGAAAACCGGTAGACAAACAAAGCTTGCTTTGCTTGCTTGCTTTCCTCTTTTCATTCCAATCATATATATATTTGAATTATAAGTAAGAAGTCCGACAAAGTCAATCGTGAAGCGAGTTGCCTGTTCCAGTGCGAAGATCCTATTGAGATGAACAGACAAAAAACTCTAAGGACACTCGTTTTCAAATATTTTATACAATTTTCTCATCCCCTCTCCTCTTTCCACTCCCTTGTCACGGTCAAAGGCGGGGAGCCTACTTACGAACCCTGGTTACTTATGTACGAGTATTTTGTTACTTTATGCACGAAATGTACATAGGTAGACTTAATGCCAGAGGCACTTTCTGCCAGTCTACCTTAGGGTGGTGTAAAATAAGTGAGGTAGGTGCAATAAAAAGCATGAAAATAGGTATGCTAAGAAAAAAAGTTGTACAAAAGATAAATAGTAGTATAACCATAATATACATTGACATCAGATACAAACAAACATAAATAATAAATATATACGATAATATATATAAATACAATAATATATAATTATATATAAAGATATACACAGCCATATGGTACTAACGTTCTGATGACTCTGCCAGCTTACGGACGAACTGCTATGATTAGAGCAAAGATACTGAAAAATAGTGGTAAGATATGAGGGATGATATTTTTGTTTAAGGCAATACACATAAATGTCATAATAACTCCAAAACTGAACTGAACCGACGTTGATTAAATTTGGTATGTGGATATATCGATCATATACTACTTTTTATCGACATAAAACGCGGGCGAAGCCGCCGGGCGGTAGCTGGTCAGTAATAAACTTATTTCCACAAAAAATTGTTACACAGTATTAAACTTTTTAACATCTTCACATCACCATTTCGTATAGTACAATACGACACTATAATCTCGATACTTGCCCAATTACCATATTATACAAGTGTTCAAGTTATTTCGGTAACTTTAATGGACTTAACGGAACAAGCATATATGTCTATTTTTAGACGCACGTGGTTAAAACGTGACTAAAACTTGTTTAGTGAGCGGACTCGAAGTGTTGATTGCGCTCGCGCACCGTCATATAAACTAACTAAAAAATATTATAATTTTTAGTTTTTTAGTTTTTTGTTAACGATAAAACTTTGTAGACAACGTTATGGGTTATTCAGTTTGAAAGCTAGATTATAAGGAGGTTATTCACCCAAGAAATAGACTTTCCAATGAATTGTTCATATCTCTTTCCCGTATCGTTAGAGACTACTAAGGGCAATACAGGCCTACAGTGTCCAGATATGTTTAATAAGCTAATATATAAATATAATAAGCTATTTAAGTCTCAATTAGGTAATAGGGGTATTTCCTAACTGAGACTAAATTATTGTTGTATTGTATGTATATGTTATTTATTCGATGTTGTTTTTTTCGACTTAGAGTAACTCTGTCTGACTACCTGTCTGTGATTGTTACTAATTAGCTATAAGCAATGATGGAAGATGTTCTTTGTCTCTGACAAATAGAAAACATATAACCGACATGTGTTTTGCGACAGTAATAATTTTTAGGTGACTGAACAGATACAACAAAATAGAATCATAAATACTAATTTCCGTAACAAACGCAAGATTACGCACGTAAGATCTACACACTTTCTGATTACTTTATGGATTCTATACTTAAAATAAACTTCAGTGATATAGATGTGAAAATATAAAATAGGTATAAACACATTTCTAGCAAGTGAACAAACTTTACATGCAACTTTTTTTGAATTATTTATTTATATATGTATATAATATCAACACAAACTACAAGATTTCTAAAGTCGGAATTACCACCCACTTTAACCAATTTGATTTTGATACCACGTAGCCTCGAGTTCCTTACAGAGCGATACCTTTGCTAATCGGAATTTCTTACAAGTACAGCAAATCAGTGCTCGTTTTAGAGCTGCCCGGCTGGGAAAGAACCTACAATTTACAAATGATCGTGAGATGACTTCTGTAAGGTTGTTTCTTGTTTCTACTGGTAACTATGATTCTAGAGCTAAATTTAAAAAGCCTACATTAGGCTTTTTAAATTTAGCTCTAGAATCTTATTCATAACCGCATGATAGCAGCGATCTGATCGTTATGATCAGATACACAAAGATGTCTGCCTGTCCATTGCAGTCCCGTCACCCGAGAGCCATCATAAAAGCTGAATGCATTGCGTGATGTACACCGGTATCGGACACACGATCGCCGTCACGTCATACATATTTAACTCAGCTCGTAATACCACCTTTCTCGTTGTCGTCCCGTAGACGGACAAGCGCTCTTAATCTCTTATGGAAAATTTCCTAGTCGTAGCAACTGACGTGGAACACCAAAATATAAAAAGCATAATTAACTGTTTAATATATTAAATCCACTTACGTACACACACATATTCACGCATACGATTAGGGCCGCGACCCTTTTCTAAGTATTAATATTTATGAGCGTGAACATTTCATGTACATGAAAAATGGCAGTTTATCACAAACTAAGATAAGGACTTACCTACTAAGTTTTTTATTTAAAATAGTTTACAAGAACACGTGATGAAAAGACTGCTTATACTGTCGGATAGATAACAGTCCAATCCCTCAGTCGCCTTTTACTACACCCACGGGAAGAGATGGGGTGCACCATTCTACTCCACCAAGAACCACACGGCATAGATGCTCCTATCGATCATATCATCATTTTAAAAGGGTGGGTGGGTGTTCTTTGTGTCCGTTATTTGAATATTGGTAAAGTCCCCCGCCACACAGGAATTAATCCTAGTGCGGGAGTTGCCTTATTCAAAAAAAAAAAGGTAAGTAGTTGACCGGCTTATTGGCATATATATATATATATATATAGGCCAATGTGTATATATAAGTGATCCTAACTGCTGATCCAGAGCAACAGAAGCCACGACCTACGCTTCCCACTCAGGGAATTTTATTTTATTTTATTTTAATTGTATTCCTCTGCCTGCCTCTTGGACGATATAGCCTTAACCTCCTTAAACCATGTTGTCCAATATCTAGTGAATAAGACAACTAAAAATCCGAGAGTCGAGCGAAAACAATTTTTACATTTCAGTCATCAAATTGTTTGATTTCAACGCTTTCAACATTCGTGTGTACTGTAACATCCTATTCTTTATCCGGTATTGTTTTGCGTAACAATTGTAAACTAACAATTTAACATAAGCTAAGAATGTAGCTGAGGAAGGATTTGTTACACTAAGTACATAAAAACATACACTCAGTCGGTGCCCCGGTAGACAGCAATAGACCTACCCCCTTCCACGTAAGTAGATAGAGGCACAAGACGACGCGTCTCACAATTAACCGATCCGTTAATCGCCTTGTACAACGCCCACTGGAAGATACTGAACTGTCCTATACTACTCCAACGAAAACGACACGATCATTGATCGATGTGTAATGTGCAATTAATAGTTGCATTGATTGCAAACGGAATAAGACGTAAAGATACCTTATATTTGAGTAGCCATTAAGTAGGCATATGTCTCAGGTAATATTTTACTTGCATCGGTTCGTGTTGTCGAACTTAAAAGACCTTGGAGCGCCTTTCGCAGTTTAGACTTGTTATCTGAACTAAATACAATTAATTTTATTCTTTTCAGATATATTGCTATTCCTAGGAGTAGTGCATATGCATATTTCATCTATTTACTATAATGAATAATGAACGCATGAACGGAGAGCTATATTTATTCGAGTTTATGTATGCACGCATACTGTTTCTATATCTCGTCCTAGAGCCGAGACCACTTGGACGATGACACCTTACATGTCGAACTCCACGATATGTTAGGTGTCAATTGAATAGTATTAATAGTTGGAGAGACACGGGACACAGACAACATCGTCCTGGTCGGTTTTCATGATCACATCACATAAGATGTATCGGCTCCAGCGATTTATGCGGAAGCAGCAGCAAAATGTCTTACTTGCATACCTAATTGCCTAAATGCCGCATTCTTTATAGCCATTCATTAAGGGAAGTTTAACAACCATATTCTTCGACCAGCTCTCCTCTTCACGGCAACTTTTACCACCATAATTTGTTACAGAAGCTCGTATCATTGCAGGACTACGGTAGGAAGACGATGCTGATGTTTTGACAATGCAAAGGTAGAGTCCAGAAAAACTTATAGCTCCTTATAACACATCTCTAGTATATAAAAAATTATAATATGCATGTTATTTGTGACATAATTAGCCCAGTCGAATTAGGATTTGATATCGATAAAATAGTAGCAATTTTCCTTCGGAAATCGTTGGGGGGTCACTGGCACTCTACATTTTGGTTTTCGGGATTCGCACCCCGTTGCGTCATCCACCATCTTGAATTTGAGGGTGATATTTTGTTTATAAAATAGATCGTTTATTTTCAATTTTACACGAAATAGGTCATTACCAAAGTTGTTTGATTTTTGGAATTCAATTTCCTACAACTTTGGTCCCTATCAATTTTGTCCTAGCATCCATATTTATCGATTGAGACCAGAAAAAAGGGGTAGAAATTTTGATATGCCGTCATCACGTTTAATAAAGATTTTCTATGAATAAATTAATTTGAGTAATTAACAAAGTAATTATAATATTAATGAAAAATACCAGAATTGTCAAAAATTAAATTCCAAACAACTTTATTCCTGTCTATTTCTCGTGTAAATTGAAAAATAACAGTGATAATGTGACAATAAAGTTTCACTCCCCCCTCTTTTAGGGTCTAAATCGAAAAATATAGGTCCTAACAAAATATTGATACGGACCAAAAGTGTAGGAAATTTAATTCGAAACAACTTTGCAGCTACACAGCTACATTTTTCGTTTCAAATGGAAAATAAAGGTGATAATGCGATAACAAAATTTCACCTTCTCTTTTCAGGTAATCGAAAAATATTGATCCTAGAAAAAAATTGATTGAGAACAAAAGTTTAGGAAATTCAATTCCAAACAACTTTGGTGATGACCATTTTTCGTATAATATTGAAATTAAACTACTTATTGAATAAATAAAAATTCACCCTTCAATTCAAGATGGCAAATGACGCAACAGGGTGCGAGTCCCGAAGACCGAAAAATAGACTGCCAGTGACCCCCTCCCCCCCAAACGGTTTGCGAAGGAAAATTACTACTTATAATTTTTTCGATGTCGACTACGTTTTTCATCTAATTCAACTGAGCTAAATATATTTAAGTAAGGATTACCTAAGTAGATAAGAGTGGTTATTTATGAAGTTACTTGTGTTACTCCCTCACGCTACTAAATATGATTACTGCTCATTTACTATCAGTCGTATCGCGATGTTCTTACAGACTATATCCAGAATAAACCAGCTCCAAATATTTAAAATTTACAAAATTACTATCGCACGAACACCAAAATACTGAGAAAGCATTCTTAATTCTCATATGTTTCTACTGAGCCTATCCTTTGAGTTATCTATTTGAAACAATTAAAAAAAAATCTAGTTCTAATGCAATACTTACCCACAATTGAGGTTACAAACGTGGGAATCGAACCGTTAATTGAGTCAAAAGATGGAACTTTTATTACTATTTTAAAAACTTACAAAGAGAATTATAAACGCCAAATGATTCAACAAACAGGCAGCACCTTTCCGATACAATTTAAATAGTGTAAGGATATCAAATTACGAGATTTAAATACCTGGAGCAGTGGCGATAAGCTTCAGCAAGTCATATACTGTCACAAGTATTCTGGCTTCATTCCTACAAATCAAGTACTTGTGAGACTCCTAAATAGTTGCTGAGTCTAGGTCAAGGTCAAGGTCTTGACCAAACTACAGAATAATTAAAGCAGATACCTTATGTATCAGATAGTGCCAAGATGAAGGCTTGCCTCCTATTATATGAGTGCGCCTAAATTAGTTGGCAAAAAGTGAAGAAGTAGCTGGGTTCAAGGATATATATAGCTGGGAGTCTATCTATGTTCGATAAATAATGTGTAATATGACATGACATTTAACGCGTTAACGTGACTATCGCACCTGTATGTTTAAATATTAAAAACTAAAAAATTGTCGTAAAGTTTTGTCATGATTACATTCCAAAACAAACATACTTTATCTTCACACTTCATGTTAGACTTTTTTTTTTATATACTATAGGCGGACAGACGAACAGACGGGTCACCTGATGGTAAGTGACACCGCCGTCCATGGACACTTGCAACTCAAGAGTCGCAAGTGCGCTGCCCGCATTTGAGGGTGATGAGGGATGGGGGATGCAGGGAGCGGAAAGAAGAGAGGAGGGATGAGGAGATGGCAAAAAAATGGGAGAAAGGAGATGAGGGGAACCTCACTCAATTCGGGGAAATGCAACGCAAGCGTTACTTCACAACCGGTTTTCTGTAAGGCTAAGTTATTTTTTACAATTATGTTAGAGATCAGTCAGGGTCAGTGACCGATTACGGAAGTCCCGTCCCTCCATATCTCGGCGAACACGTAAAGCTATCACGAATCCTCGCAATCGATATGGGAAGTCAGTACCTTTACATTTTTTTATGAATATTTATTGACTTATGGGTATCCTACTTTTACATGAAGTCAATTAAGAAAACTGCATTTAAGCGTTCTCGTTATACTTACACAAGTTAACTTATAAGTTAAATGGATGTTCTCAAGTAAATTCACATATACTAATATTATAAATAGGCAGTTAAGGCCAAGCTTAGGCACGAATGGGTCGGCTCGACAGTAGTCATACCACGTCCTTACAGAAAACCGGAAACCCCTCACCTCATCCATCCCCCCTCATCACCCTTACCAATGCGGACAGCGTACTAAGCAAGCATGAGTTGCAGGAGTCCATAGGCGGCGGTTGTCACCATCAGGGGACCCGAATTTTCGTCTGTCCCCTACATCGTTCAAAGAAAAAAGAAAGCTATAATGTAAGGAACAACTAATCCGATTTGAAAATATCTTTATGCCTTAGATAGCCCTAGGACTTTTTTTTTTCGTGTGGAAACCCCCACGGGTCATCACCTCACCAGAGCTGACGGTGAAGTGGTATGTCGGACTCGAACCGACTAAAACCACACGGTGTTCCGGCACACGTGGGTCTATTGCAAGGGACCTGGGTATACCCTAGGAAGGATTCTTCCAGGAACCCTGCAGACCTTGGCTACCTCTTTTGCAAGAGGTACCACCACCATTAGATAGCCCTAGGACTTCTTTATTAAAAGTTTCAGATTGGGGTCGACTTGACCTAGTCCAGTTTAACCCTACGAAGCCACAGGTTTGCGCGTTCACCGCTAAAAAGATGCCATTGGTCGTATCACCTCAATTTGAGAGCACTTCCCTAACTGTATCAGCCAGTATCGGAATCCTTGGCGTCGATATATCAAGCGAAGTCCAGTTTCGCGGTCACTTAGAGAGTAAGGCCATATTAGCCTCGAAGAAGCTTGGTGTGCTAAACAGATCGAGACAGTATTTTACTCCGGCCCACCGCCTCCAACTTTATAAGGCGCAGGTTCGGCCGCACATGGAATACTGTTCTCATCTCTATGCAGGTGCACAGTATCAGCTTCTCCCTCTTGACCGCATTCAACGGAGAACGACTGCATTATCGACTGCCAAGAAATTTCTGATCGGCTTGACACCTTGGCATTGCGTAAAGATGTAGCTTCATTCTGCATCCTCTATCGCTGCTATCATGGGGAGTGTTCTGAGGAATTGTTCGGAGTTATACCGGCTGCAGGTTTCCGCCATCGTCCTACGCGACAAAATATCCATCCCCACCACCTGGACGATTGGCACTCCACCACTGTGCGCTTCTCCAGAAGCTTTTTGCCTCGTACAACCAGCCTATGGAACAAGTTGTCGCCTGCCGTATTTTCGAACCGATAGGCTATTAAAATCTTCAAGAAAAGAGCGTACTCCTACCAAAAAAGCCGGCAACGCACTTGTGACTTTTGAGTTGCGGGTGTCCATGGGCGGTGGTAGTCACTTACCATCAGGTGACCCGTCTGCTCGTTTGCCCCCTATCACATAAAAAAAAATAACAAAAAAACTATTATACATATATAGCTCACAAATGGAAGGTAAAAGGAAGGAAACGAAAAGCTGCTAACTAACCACGCCAGCCTCCTCTGAGGTAATCTCTAAAGCCTTTCGCCTAAAAAAAATACTTTCTACTGCTACTTTTAATTCTAAAAATAATATTGGTTTTCATAAGGAAGGGACACTATAACCTTTGCAACGTCTAAGGAAATCGATGTAAATCCTATTTGTTAAAACTTGCGAAGCGTTTCCGATGCTACGAGGTAATTAATACCAATTACGGCCGACTAACACAACATCAATAGAGCAGCAGTAGAGCTTTGGACTGCAACCTTAGAGGATGTGGGTTAGATTCCCGGTCAGTATATATTTTACATTTGTCTTATCTATACTGATGTAATAAAGCCGAACTGGTTTTTTCAGTCATTCACGTGTCATAACTGTCATACTGCTATGACATATTGAAAAGGCGGGGATAGCAAAATTGTGTGTGTGTGTGTGTGTGTGTCTGTGCCAATAAGTATTTTGTTTTTCTAAAATAGACAACTCGCTATAGTCGCGGGGGGTTTACAAACATTCAATCAATGGACACGAAGAATACCCAGACTCGGGACAACTATTGTAACGTGTGGGAATCAAAGCCACGACCTCCGGCAGTCAGGGTCACCACTAGACTTACAGCGCCGTCAAACAAAAAAATAACTATTACTTTTTGTACTATTTTGCTTATTTAGTAAAGTATTTGTTGTGTGCCCGTTCTACACAATAAAATCATTTTCTTTCTTCTTTCTCACATTTTATTTTAATCATTTTTGTATTAGATTGATTAACACTCCATGTGTTTATCAAGGAATAAATTAAGGAATAGATTATAATTATAACAGCCAAGATTCTTAGGAGGCGAGCAGGGACCAGACACGGCGAGGAACGGCTAGTATTAAACACTAGCCGGCTAATGGTTAAAATGTATATACAAAAAATATTTTAAAATGCTTATCTGTGTTCTTGAAACTGTAATGAAAACTTGCCTTAGTTTCTGTCTACATTCTGCTATAAAGTCTCTGAATATTGTTATAATTACTCACATACCCGACACGAAACCCTTCGTCACTTATTTAACTTAACTTCCCCATAAAGAAACGCCAGGCGCAAGTTTAACAACCTAATTAAAATATTTTAACTACAAGTCATTCTACGAGACAGCCGCGCTCATTGGCGGATATTTCATACCTCTCCATCTCTGTCATGCTCAGAAAAGGTGTTATTTATCGTCCCTTTCTAATAGACGTTGTCCCTTGAATGCAGTTTGTTTACATAAGACATAGTATAAAGGTCACGTTACCCCATTCACTCTTGTAAGTAGTCAAATTAGATATCATTTTTGATTGACTTCTTGACTAAGATTACTTGAGTTGCAGGTGTCCAGGGCAGGCGGTTGTCACTTTCCGTCAGGAGACCAGGCGGGTCAGCTCGTTTGACCCCTATACTATAAAAATAACATCCGATAAAGACTTCGATTATATATACTATAGATGATCAATAAGACCTCGAAAAATGGCACCAACTCAACGTTGCAAATGCACCGTTTGGCTATCAGATGCTTTTTCCTTGTCACTCTAGTAAACTTTTTTGATGCAGACGCGCTTCTCACTCACACTGAGTCATACGGCTAGAGGCTAGAAGATGTACCACGAATATCCTACGACTAAACACAGCAAGTAATACGCTACACACGCTATACATTGGCGTGTGGGTACTGAAATATTACAACATACATTAACAACAATATTCATTGTATGATCTGATTTACAATTAGGATCTTGTTAAATGCATGCACGAGTGTGTGTAATGCTATCTGGTACCAATATGATATTTTCGTTAATGAACTTGTATATAGATATTTCATAGAAGGGCATAAAATATTTAAGTAGGTATGTGAGTTACAATTAATGGTAGAAAAAGGTCACCTCATCTCTTTCGTACGGTGTTATAAAGGCGACTACGAGATTCGTATATTCAGGAATCAAGAGTACATGTGTGCTCATGTGTTTGATATTTTTTTATAATGCCTTCCTTAGACCCGAAACTCCCTAAAAGAGCTTCAATAAATCAATACTTTTGAAGTAAAAACTTCTTTAGGCGCGTTGAGCACTTTTTAGGTACACAAAAATCATGGAACTCGCGTCATCGTCACCGCACGCTTTCCATGGGCCATATGTATTAGACTGGGCCAAAAAAATCAACTATTTGTTTTTTTTTGAGTATATCGAAAATATTATTTGGGATGACAAAAAAAAATATTTTCAGAATTTGAGCCCTTAATATTTATATTAAGAGGTCTATCATCGCAACTTTTGATTTTTTTTTCCGGAGCGGTAAATGAAATTGGCTAAGAGACATTTTTTTAAGAGAATTTAATTGTCTACAAAAAAAGACTTTTTCAGAGTAACTGTTTTCTCATAACCACGCCATAACCACCATGAAAATTGGTATGATTTCAGAATTTGATTTTTAACTTTAGGATTTTGTCATTCACTTAAAAATTAGTATCCAGAAAACATTCAATAAAGATTCTTGAAGGGAATTTAATTTCCTACAAAAAACGTTAAAGTTGAAGTCAAAATGAAATTCTTGTTTTTCTCGCTGTAAGTTTAATTTTTTTGAGCCCATTGAAAAATTTGATATTTTTATAGATAATAATTTTATTTTATCAACAAAATTATGAAAAAAATTAAAAAATCATAATATATTTTTGTTTAGCATTGAAAAGCTATTTACTAATAATTAATAACACTGTGTTAAGGTTATATTCATGCTGCATTGACTACACTTGCAATGAGGATGGTGAACACCACTCTTAGACTCCACTTGTTTTGCTTTTCCTCAGGCAGAGTGGAGTCATAATGGTAAGCTTATATAAAAATAAATAAATTCTTCCCCTGCCTGCGATTTTTGAAATTTATTTAACACTCAAAGTTTATAAAATAGTACTATTTCTTACAGTGTCCGGTTGATGGTTACGGAAACGTTACTTTACGTTAATTGACAAAATGTGCGTGTTTAATAGACCTCTTCCTACCCCTTAGGGGATATAGGAGTGAGCGTATGTACGTACATATTTATGTATGTATGATTTTTTGACGTACTGTATAACCATTAGGGTCTATGGTAATAAATAATGTTAAAATTGAACATTTTATTATTTTATGCAAGATATTAGGCTATTATGGAGGATGAGTACTCGCGACAACGTCCACACGTGCTACAATTGTAACATCGCTCAGTCGATTGTTCGATTCGTTCCGCAATCCTTCTCGTGATCGAATAGAAAGTGACAATTCAGTTATTATTTTTCTATCTGAAATCTATATATCAGACATTGATAAAATGAAACATATAAAAAAAAGGAAAAACGTTTTTACGTTATATATACGCTATTGAACCGCGACTTCAATCGTATAGGCAGAAGCGTCTCAAACGCAAACTTATTCTTAACATATCAACATAATTTAGTCCCGCCTACGTAATAGAGGGCAAGCTTTCACTATTAAAAATATATTCAGTAAATATTTTTAATATGTATTTTTATTTACTTAATAATTAATATATAATTGCTAATGTACCTAATGCTTTAAAGTTTATAAACTGCAGTAATAACAAGTTAAATTACGTTCGCTTTTTCCTTTCCCCGCCTCCTGAGGAGGGTGCTTCACCCTCAAAGGCGGTCAGAGCACTGGTGACTCTTGAATTGCAGGTGTCCATGGACGCGGTTGTCACTTACCATCAGGTGACCCGTCTGCTTGTCTGTATGTTACAAAGAAAAAATCTTTTTTTAGAGGACGTGATCATATAATTTCCCTATGTCACTCATACTTTTAAGGCGTGGCATTCGAAAACTTAACCCTTAATCTTCTGCATTCGGGTAAAAAGATAATCACACTATAAAAGCTCATCCGTTAATTGGCTAAAAAGTTAAAAATAAAACCTATTACATCACCAAAATATATTTCAAAATATATTGCACGCCAGAACTGCTCATTCGACAATTATGAAACACAGCAAAAAGAAAACGGGGTACCTCTTCTTATTCAGAACAAAAGTACTGTTTCCGAAACATAGTAAATAATTGATGAAACAGGGGTAAGTGATCCTCACTGCTGAGCCAGAGGTCGTGGGTTCAGTTCCCAAACGGTACGAAAATGTGTGTGACCCACAAATATATTCCGAGTCTGGGTGTTATTTGTGTGTATTGTTTGAATACTTTGTGATGCCGCCTGCGACACAGGAATCATTCCTAATGCTGGCGATCTTTAGTTAAAAAAAAAAGTGTGTGTTGTAATAATTAGCTTAATCTAAAAAATTGTCTGAAAATTGTAAGATTTTAAATTGTTAGTAATTTCTATCTACACCTACACAGATATTGCAGTTTACAGTTTCTACTTTTAGAAAGCTTTCAAAAATGTGATAAGAACTTTTACTAAGTGTTGAAATTATGACTTGTAAGAAAATATAAAAAATCGACATTAACATACATACATACGCAGAGGTGTATTTAACGACCACATTTTGACAATTAGAATTTGGTACCTAATATATAATACCTACGTAATTTGGTTGTCTAATAGATAACAGGCCAATCCGTAAGTCGCTTTCTACGACACCATCTAGAGATGGGGTGGCCCTATTCTACGCCGACGTGAACCCACAGATAATTTACAATATTCTTGACGCACATTCTATTTAATAACATTTACTAACTTGAATCATTTATTAGCACTACGCTAATAGACACATGTCAATAGCATTTGGAAAAGTACGTTGTTGTGAAAAAGTTTGTATAAAATTAAACAGAAAACGATATAGTACATACCTATAGGTATATACTTACATATAACATATGATAATTTATGTATGTCAATTAATTGTATAATGTAGTAATTTAAAATTAAAATTAAATTATAAAAATGCGTCCCCCGACCAAACGTACCCATGAGGCTGGCGGTGCTTCCCCGTTGTATGCACATAGCGATGTTTTGGGTCAGGCATTGGACAGAAAGTGGATCCCGTCCTCTACTCCGCAGTCGGCGCACCAAATCAGCAACGAACTTTTTGGTCTCAGAGCCCTACGGATCCGCCGTTTCCACGGCGAACGGGACGAAGTCTTTTTAAAAAAAAAACGAAGTCAAGATAACATAAGTAAATAAATATCGTATTATTATTATAGTTAAAAGCAAAGGAAAAAAAAATTAACTTGACAGTTTATGTAGCCTTTGTGCTGCTATTGCTGTATATTAGACTGTGATGCTCATTAAAATTTTATGAAAATCTTTCCAGTAGTAGTAGTTAGTTAAGTACAACGATTAATGACCTGATAATAAATTGAATCCAATTTAGATTTTTTTTATTATTGGTTAATATAACCTGAACTTGTGCGGCTCGACCAGAGTACTACGACACGGCCTCACAGAAAATCGGTGCGTTATGCTTCACCGAGTGAGTGAAATTACGGAAGCCATGTAAGTAAGTAAGTAAGTAAGTAAGTACTCTTTATTGTACACCAAATATACATATAAAATACATCTGATATTTTCACATAAAATGTACAATGGGCGGCCTTATCACAATAAGCAATATCTTACAGGCAACCTTTGGATGGACAGGACTTTAATGATCTCTTATGGGTGGCTGTGGTGTACAGTCATGTAATGTATGCTAGTTTAATGCCAAATATATATAAATGCCAATTTAAGTACTTAGATATAAATACATATATATATAGAAACATACATACATATAACTACACACACAAGTAAATATATACCTATAGTTATCTTAGACATTACCTTGCAAATAGTAGTCTTTTAACATTTTTTTGAAGGATCCTAATGATTGAGCTCGTCTGATAGGTAAAGGTAGGGCATTCCAGAGCCGTGCTGCTTCAACTGTGTATGATTTGTCAGCAAACTTTGTCGAATGCACTGGTATTTGCAGTTTTAAGCTTTCCGATGATCGCAACAACCTCGAATGTGTGTCACATAGGAAATTAAAACGTTGCTTGAGATAAGGTGGAGTAAGGGGACTGAACAATATGTTATAAAGTAGAGAAAGCATATGAGTATTCCGACGAAGGCGAATCGGGAGCCACTTGAGCAAATTGCGGTATTCGGATACGTGGTCATATTTGCGTAGGCCAAATATAAACCTTATACAAAAATTTTGAAGGCGCTCAAGCTTATCGAGTTGCTCCTCTGTGAGATCAAGATAGCTGGCATCGGCGTAGTCCAGTATTGGGAGCAGGAGCGTCTGTGCAAGCGAAATCTTTGTAGCAGTCGGAAGAAAGTTACGCAATCTTCGTAAGGAGCCTGCAGATGCAAACAATTTGCGACTTACCTCTTTGAGTTGTGGGCCCCATGACAAAGTTTTATCTATTAATATCCCCAAATTTTTGACGCTATCGCTAATCGGTACCGGCATGCCATTAAAATTAATTTGTGGCAGTTGTGTCAGTTTAATACGGGACATCATCCCGGGACTTCCCACCATAATAACTTGGGTTTTTGAGGGGTTCACCTGAAGTCCATAGTAGGTACTCCACTCACAGATACGTTCTAAATCACCATTTATAACGAGAAATGCTTCGTGAATTCTATTTAATGGAGCTTGTGTGTAGATTTGGAGATCGTCTGCATAAAGGTGGTAGGATGAAACTAATTCTTTGGAAATGGTATTAATAAATATTGCGAAAAGTAACGGGGATAAAACGCCACCCTGCGGTACACCGAGTGAGATATCACACCAAGAGGAATACGAATCCTCAATGCGGATACGTTGGCGGCGACCAGACAGATAATTATGAAACCAATCAATCACTATTGGAGATATGTTAATTGAGCGTAGTATACCAAGCAGGATACCGAAATCTACACTATTGAAGGCGTTACTAAAGTCAAGAAGTGCAAGTAGTGTAATATTTCCATTCTCCATGGCCATCCTTATATCGTCGGTAATATTAATAAGAGCTGTAACCGTGCTGTGCCCAGGACGGAAACCAGATTGATAAGAGTTTAAAAGGTTGTACTTTGATAGAAAGGAGTTCAGTTGGGAGTACACGAGGCGTTCCAAGACCTTAGATAGAAAAGGTAATATAGATATGGGGCGATATTCTGTAAAAGTTAACGGTCTTGGCTTTTTAGGTAAGGGTATTACTTGGGCATCTTTCCACGTAGATGGAAATATGCCACTGGAAATAGAGTGGTTAAAAATGTTGCGTATTATTGGAAGAATTAAATCTAAAATCGGAAGGACCATATTTCGGCTAACACAGTCGTTACCGACAGCATTAGAAGAAATGCTCAGTATGCTCTCCCTAACATCACAATCAGTGAATTGATTAAAGACAAAAGGTGGATAGTGGGGAGCTGGAAGCTGTGAAAGATAACGCAAAGTATTAGTTTTGGTAGTGTCATCAAAACTAGACGAGGCAGAGAAGTGCCTGTTTAAAGCATCGAGGTTAATATTTTTGGTTTTGATGTCTTGCTTTGACTTACCAACTCCCAGAGTTTTAATGAATTTCCAAACTTTGGAAGGATTTTCATTCTCGACTGATTTTTGGATATGTTGGCGTTGCGCTTTCCTACACGCCTTATTGCAGAGATTTCGTATAGCTACATAACTATCACGGTTATACTGATTTGGTCGGCACTTAAACTTTGTTTTGGCTCTAGCTTTCTTATTTAATAAATCTTTAATCTCTTTAGTAAGCCAGGGGGATGGTAGATGTTTTATCTTCACGGCGCGTATAGGTGCATGTACATCATATAAAGATATTAATTTCGCTGTAAGCATGCTCACCTTCTCATCAACAGAGCTAGAGTTGTAAAGGGGATCCCAGTCAATTTTAGTAGTGTCCTCACGAAGCTTTTCAACGTTCATACTACAAAAATTACGCTGCATTAAAATTTTGGACTTAGCCTTGGGGGGACGAATTTTGTAAGAAAGATATATAAGATCGTGATAGGAGAATACGTCTGCCGAGCACTGACCATGTTTTGCCACATGCGCAGTCGACGAGACAAAGATGAGGTCGAGAAGGGAAGGAGTGCAGTTGGGAAAATTGTGAGTAGCAGTTAGGGGAAGAATGGTAAGGTTACAAGATTCGATAATGTTGCATAAAGAGATCGACCTAAAGTCTTTTTTTAAGAGGCATGTATTAAAATCTCCCATTATAATGGTATGACTGTAAGACGGGGTAAGCTGTTCAAGGATGTGTTCAAAAGAATAGAAGAAATCGATTCGTGACGAAGGACAGTAATACACACCTAGAAGGATTTTGGAGTGACAAAGCTCTACTTCTAAAAAGAGATGTTCCCCCGCATTCGAGGGCGGCGGCTGTGCTGATACATTAATAATATTGAAAGGAATATGTTTACGTAGATATATAGCAACACCGCCGCCACCACCAACCGCACGGTCATTTCTTATAAGGTGAAAATCAGGTAGAGAATACGAAAGAGAAGATAGACACGGTTTAAGCCACGATTCTGAAATAAGAATAGCTTGGATATTCCTACAGTCAAAATTGGCCAGTATCTCAGGGTAATGGGCCGGAATACTCTGGGCGTTAATGTGGACTACATTGAAATTTCTGGGAACATCAGAAAACTGTGATTCAAGAATGTCAGCAAGTGACGGGATGCTTGAGAAGCTGTCATTTAGGCTATTCGCAGTTAGAAAAGTATCGTTATCACTGTCTAAGATATGTGACATTAATATACAATATAGACAAATAAATAATAGAAATAATAAAAAACTATACAAAATACAAAAAAAATTAAACCAACAATTTACTAATATTATAAAATATCGCAAAATCCTGTTCACCCACCAGTTGAGTGCTACATTGAAGGAAAAATATTTTTTTTGTTTATGGAACAAGAACATAAACAAAAAATTAAAAAAAAAAAAAAAAAATATAATAATAATGTAACTAAAGAAAACAAAAAAAAAATTACAAGATAAAAATTAAGGACGTTGAGCATTAAATAGTATAAACTAATCATCATCAATAAGAAGCAAAAATATAATAAGAACTAAGCTTTCGTATCCGACCTCACAAAACACTTTTCAGATGCTTTTGTTATCAACATTTTAGCGGAATGGAACGCAGCGTAAATTTGACGTTTACATTGTTGACTTACATCAATTGAAGAACAAGTTTATTTAGATGGATAAAAATATAGGGTCGGTAGTTAAAAGTATAGACTAAGTCGTCAATGATAAGAAAGAAACATATATGTATTAGCAGATAAAAAAGAAAAGAAACAAATAATGTCAAGAGAGGGTGCGATACATAAATTAATTATTTGTAGTACCCGGTTAATGACACTTAAACGATTATACATACGAAAGACGAAATGCAGCAGGTATCCATGACTACTTTTTGGATGCGACTCGTTTGGACCTCCCACCTGGTGGCTTAGGAGCCGTAGTGGCTGACTCAGCTCCGTCAGTGGCAGCCTCGGGAACGTTAATTTTGGCGAGATCATTTTGTGAGGTGATTCTATGACGCGATCCATCAGGCCCAATAATGTGAATATATCCGTCTCTCGTCCAGCATTTATTGACACCAAACCTTGTCCGCGCAACCATGAACGCGTCATGTCTTGGCTTTGTGAGAAACTCGGATACAGTAATACCAGAGCCCTTAAGTTTAGGTTTTGAAAACCAAATGCTATCCCGGACACTAACCTTCTGAAGCTTTACTAAGATGGGCCTTGGCTTATGGGGAGCTGAAGGACGACCCATTCTATTACAGCGTTGTACATCTGCAGCTATGAAAGTGTCTAATTTAAGTTGCTCTTTAATAAGTTTGACAACAACCGCTGATGTATCCTCTGAAGCCCGCTCTTCCAAGCCATGCAATAAGAGTATTTTGCGACGACTGCGCATCTCCATGGTGTCGAATTGTTGAGCAACCATTTGACGCTGGAGCAGATTCAGAGCTGTCATTGTAAATTGCTTGAAGGCTGTGAAATCTGCTGCTAGTCCTGATGTAACTGGTGAGGTGCTGTTGGATTTCTCTAATCTTGCTTCGAAGTTGCTCATTTGTTCCTTAAACATGGTTCTCAAACCAATCAGAGACTCCCGAAGACTTGAATCCATAGTTATAATTAAGAAAGATGATTAGTGATATATAATTGATGTGATTGTATGGAAATAGCACTCTTTCTGGTAGGTGACTTTTACTAACTAATGTTTTTCACCATTATAATTGCTATAATTGTTTGCATATTTTTTTTATTTTATTTTTAAAACAGAGCACCTTTAAATATGTCTTGCTGTCACAACTCTGCCATGCCATGCCCTCCTCTCTTTCCTTTTCCTTCTCTTCTTCCCCCTCTAGTCAAAGGTGGGCAGCGCACTTGTGACTCTTGAGTTGTAGGTGTTCATGGGCGGCGGCAGTCTTTCAGATGACCCGTCTCCTTTGCCTTACATATATGTATATGTGTAAACCCATGAAGTTTGATGAAATCTGTCCATATTTTTTATTCAGTTAGTGGACTTCCGGCACCAGCCAGTTCGACTTATACGACCCTTTTTTTTGTGTGGAAACCCCCACGGGACATCACCTCATCGGAGCTGACGGTGAAATGGTATGTCGGACTCGAACCGACAAAAACCACACGGTGTTCCGACACAAGTGGGTCTATTGCAAGGGTCCTGGGTATGCCCTAGGATGGATGCTTCCAGGAACATAGGTATACGACCCTAAATTGCTTGAACTATTGCTTACATACGTACTCCCACTTCCCTCTGTATGAGCAACATCCCTTTCCTACCCTTACACCATTCCTATCAATATACTCGAAATTAAAAAAAAAAATTGATAGACTTGTTCCATATTAAATGGGACTATAACTACTCCTCTGGATATATATATACATATACATATATACACTCATATGTCTGTATGTTAAATGTTAACTTTTGTTTCACACAATCGTAGATTCGAATCCGACATTCGATACGCATCTAAAAATATGCAATATAATGCAATTTCAAAACGCAGACCAAAGTAATTTTAGTTTAAAAAAAGGTTTTAATCCTTAAGCTTGATATTAAATATTGTAATAAAGCGGTATCTGATCTACTATTATATAGACAATCGTTTCTTTTTGCTTAACGCAATCGTAGTCTATAACTCGAATCAACCGAATTAAATCAATGTTTCACAACAAATTCGATGACTGATCCAGTCACAGTGCGAATTATCCGCCGCTGCGAATATTGAAAACGGTCTACAATAGATGCAGTCTAATTCTTGTTTGTATTTATTTTATGTTGCGTGTCCGAGAGAGCTCTGACTTTCTGGCACCAGCCGTTCGAGTTATAGCTAGGCGACCCTGATCAGCTTCAACTATTGCTTGTAAAAGTGCCTGTAATAGTACGGCACAAGGTTTTCTATACTATTACGTAATTAGGAATAAATAATAATCGGCTAAATTCGCGACTTAATCACGCCTCTGCCTACCCCCTCGGCGATACGGGCGTTAGTGTATGTATGTATGACATCACTGACGTTTATATACTATTCATTTATATGAGCCTAATCGTTATATAATTAAACCAAATAAAAAATATGATAATAAGTTTCAAAACATTTTCATTATTCAAAGAACTGACCTTTCTTGTCGCCACGAATGTTGTCAACTTACGAAAAGTAAATAAGTTAGTTACTTATCGTATTTTTTTTATTAAATACCAATATTTTTCAATCAAATAAGCTACTCTGTAATGATAACAATAAGACGAAAATATGTACCCAATCGGTCTGCCTCATACGTTTACAAGCATTAAATTCCTACATCATTATAGATTAGCATTCAAGGCCTATAAGGACACGGAGATAGTATTTTCCATCTAGAACGTTGATTGTTAACTATGATTACATTGATCACTCACTGTACTGTACCAAGACGGAATTCGACGTCGCGTTGGTTAGAATTAGCTGAAATATATATTATATAGGTATAGGTATCCATTTTGTTTACTAAGTTACAGGTCTACCACTTTTATAAATTACGCCGATGTACTTGCGCAAATCTCAGTTTTAACTGGCGCGAAACGTGTCCGTTCACTATTGGTTGTCGCGTACGAACCATAACCAAGTCGAGTAAAAGAGCAAGATAGCGAGATTGTCAGTTGTTCTTGTATTTAAAATCTTAATACAAAGTAATAAAGTTTGTATTTACTTCGTGTTTACATTCGGTTTTAGTCAGCGGTTGTTAGCGCTTTTCTGCGCAAACGATAATAGCCGATGATACTTACAAAAGTTGTGGACCTGTACTATTAGTAAGTTTGCAGAAACATTATGCGTAAAAGGTTAGTCAGACGTCATTACAATTTTAAGGTTTGATAAGTCATATTGATACTTTGGCTAGTGTTACCTATTTTCATCTAAGTAATTGGATAACTTCAATCACCACGAACTTGGTACGACGCCATCTTACGTCATATTTCAGCGATAAATTACAATGTAATACTTAAATACTCTGATAAAACTAAATTCTCAGAATTTTGTTTTATCGTTCTTAATTCTTATATAATGGAATCAGTAAATAGCTCGGAACCCCGGCTACAGCCAGCTCCAGTTATAGGTAAGCGACCCCAACAGCCTCGAGATATTCCTTACACCCCTAAAATCCATCGGTATATAAGCAATATAATTTTCTTTCCATTACCCTCCCTTGTTCTTAATCCCTTTCAATATACTCCCAATGATCCAATCTTTATTTCCTAAAGTGCTCGGTTAAAGGTTATAAGTTTGGTACCTTTTACCTTAGTGGGACAATATACCTTTTAAGAAATGTTGATGTTAATTAAATACAACTCTGCCTACCCTTCGAGATACTGGCGTAAGCGTATGTATGTGGAAACTCTATAACTAACAACCTTTCTTCTTACTTCTTCTTATATATTATAGGGCTGGTCTAAATAATTTTTCCATCAGTACTGTAAACAGTGACATTGCTAAAATAGACCCCGTATATCTATAATAACGCTTCTCACATCTCCACAGCACACACTCAGGATCCTTGAGATCATCGGATAATTTGAGACGGAAAATGCCGGCACATTCGACATTCACAAACTACATGGATAAATTTGCTGTTCAAGATGTTCGGTTGTGGAATGCCTTGCCGCTTAATATCACACGTGCTCAATCACTAACAGTTTTTAATATTTAGTCAAGTCACACTTTCTGGTATTGCATTAACACCTTTTCTAATATACCACATAAATGTTCTTGTTCAATTCTGTATTTAATTATTATGGAATACGTTTATCTAATGATCAACACGTCGATTTATTATGTATCTATTATTTCAATGTCTATCTTATCATCTCATATATAATTCTCAATACACCAGAAACTGCCCGATAACTTCTCTTAAACAAGTTTTAACTCAATACCGTGGTTGCCGGTAAGAGATAGCCTATGTGCGATTAGGCCGCCAATTGTACAACTCACTTACAGTTTTCAGTCATACATATGTTGTATTATTATCCTGGTGTACAATAAATAATATTATTACTACTTATTATTATATAAATGGCTTTAACTGAATCAATCAATTATCCCACAGCAGTCCACTGTAGGATACAAGCCTCCCACAATGAACGCCACAGCACCCGGCTCTTCGTCTTCCACATCCTCTCTACCCCAGCTACCTTCTTTAGGTCGTCGGTACATCTAGCTGGGAGTCTTACCTTTCGTTTATAACAAAATTAAATATAGCAAATAGTTGCCACCAAAAAGCCGGAAAAAATAATTGTCAATCGATCTATTGAAACTTATTAATAAAAGCCATATTTTTTAAGCAAGAAGTTTTTTTAAAACCTTTACTTTCCGAACAAAAAGTATACAGTCTTTTTCTTGTTAAATAATATAAAAAAAGTCATTGATATATTAATACAATAACAATCTTTTGTTTACCCAACCGAGAGGCGTTGTTACAAACGAGTTCATTTGATTGAACTAGAATCGATTGATTCGCCGCTCAATACTATAGCTCTATATCACAATTTTAAGTAACAAATAATACATACACTCATGTCTATGACCCCGGAAGGTGTTGGCAGAGGTGTCTCAAAACCAGTCCCATTTACGTAATAAGGGGCAGGCAGATTGCCGTCACACAGGTACTGTGGGACTGTATATGTAATATCGAATAGATAAGTAGATAAGTTCGCTATCTTTATCGTCTTTTACGACACCCACGGGAGAGGGGGGGGGGGTCCTATTCTACTCCAAAGTTCTAACTACTTCTTGCTACATTAATTTATAAATTATTTTGTAGTTTTTTTTTCCATTTGCTTGCAATATTTTATAGGATACCTTTCAAAGCTCTACTATAATATATTTTTTTCAATTATATTGACGTATCTAAGTACATAGTTTAGGGACATATGATTTTTTCATCCTTATTTCCAAGAAACACAGCTCAATTGAGTAGCATCTACTATTAAATAAAATAATACCATAGTGCAGAAATTTTATTTAAATTATAGGTAAATAGGTTTATTTTAATTAGCTATTATTTACACACTTCCTCATATTGTTTTGAATGTTATTAAATGCTTTGATCTGCAGGAAAATAAAAATAATAGCTAATGTAAAGAAAATAAGAATGAATCAAATCACCTGATTATTATTCAAATGGGTTATTGCTGTAAATATCAAATTTGAAAATATATCACAGAATTACTCTTAGAATAGTAATGTGACAACAATACAAAAGTAAATATGTCATTAAAACTGTTTTAATTCATTACCACCAAACATGATGTAAATACTTATATTTAGTTTCTAATTGCTGGTATTTTAATTACAAGATCACAATTGAAGTGAACTGAGAGATGTACCTATTTTGTAATTTTAGGTTTATAAGAGAGAATTACTAAGAATTACACAGACAAAACTATGCCAAGTTAAATATAATATTGTACTGTATGATAACATCAACACATATATTAAACTGGTATAGGAACTACTCTTTGTGTGTAACTACTTTATATTACTTTTTATGTAAACACCTCACCTACACCTCCGCCTACCCCTTAGGAAATACAGGTGTGATAGTATGTATGTATTTGTAAACATGTTTGATATACAAAGAATATGATAACTTGCTATTCCTAAGGTAGCTATCTATTAAATAACTTCACCTTTATGTACATAACTCATAAAGAACATAACTCAATAAAAGTATATTTCTAATTTCAACAATTTAACACTATGATCTTCACTTAGCATTATTACATAGAGCAACAAAATTATGGATAGCAATTTAACCTCTTTAATTTGTTCTCATTTAATATTGAATGATGAAATATTAAATAAAAAGTCCTTATAACCTACACCAATCTTCATGGAATTAATTATGTATGTCCAACAGCAGCAGCAGTATGGAAGCAGTATATATATATATATATATGTATAGATAAAAATGTTGTAATGACAATATATTATACATTATCTAACATAAACTTTTTTTTGATGCAATATGAAAACATCTAATGGCTAAAGACAATTTTCATCATACAGAGAAATAAATTATATATATTTTATGTTTCTATACTTATTTTAGATAAGTTTTAGGTAAAAGTTAAATGTATTTGATTTATTTTTGAACTCTGAATACAAATTAATTATTTCGTAATGTATGCTGGTTTTTATCTATTTTCAAATGAAAATTTATAACACAACATATGGCAATAATAGTGTAAACACACTTTAGATATGATTTTCTTACCCACTATAAAAATTTTAATGAGAATAATACTAAGTCATAAAAGTATAGAATGGATTATTAAAATAATTAAGTACAGAATATTAAACAACATGTGTTTTTCTTATAAGAAACTGTTTAATCCTGTAATATGTATTATTTTTAAGTGACAAACTTTTATTTAAACATGTAAGTAGCTTTACAGTAAATTATTATTTTTTACCATTATTTTTAATAAACTTGATATTTGATATCACTGGATTTTTTTGTATAATTTCAGGGAACAGTGGCTCCAATATATATTTCCAATAGGAACAGTGGCTCCAATATATATTTTAAAATTCTTCTGTTAACAGGTAAATATAAATAAATCCATGCACAAGGGTATTTCACAAGCAGAGATATAAAAACGTCTTGGTTAAAACTGTTAATTTCAATGGTAACTGTAGAGTTATATGTTTCCTGTTTTGATACTTCAATGTATGTTACTTAATTGTCAACATCTGACAACTGTTTAGGTTATGTTAGGAATGGAGCCTGCAAGGATAGTGTAATTGAATTTTTGAATGACCTTAAGTATCAACAGCCGGTGTCTCCAGCCCTGCAAGGTCGTTCTAGAAAGGTCTGTTGTGACCAGTACTTACGAGCGAGCGTTCAGCTGTGTCGTTATGAGTACCAGCGGTGAGTCCAACGCCTGCTGCAGCATCCAACGCACAATAATACACTACGACGTGCACTTTCACAATTGGAATGCACTAGACACAAGTATCAACCAACAAAACACAAAACGAACACAAACAAACATTTTTCATAGAATCGTATCACAGAAGTCAACGCTCGCACTCGTTCCGTGTTCCTCACCACTAACCCATATTCGGCCACTATATTACTGTGTAATCAACGGAATTATTACCAATTTACGGCACCGCGCTCGACGTCCGTTCGCCGCCGAGAAAATACTTATAAAATATTTTTCGAAAGCGCATAGACGCGCGGCGGACCTTTCGAAAATGTATAAAATACGATAGCGCGCTAAATAGGAAAATCGATAAGGCCGTTGGAACGCCGCCGAACCGAAACTAGAATAATAATTTATCAAAAAATGTAATAAAAACGACATTATTTTCTTGTGACGGTTCCGAGCTGTCAGAATTTTCTATGTTCAATACGATCTATTTTAGCGGTGTACGCGACTCCTTGGTTAAAGGACTCTACGTGTGTCGTTTCGATTCGGCCGGTTAGTAATCGAGTACAAACGAATGTCAACCTTATTGCCAGTGACACTTACGACTTTCCTACATTGAGCTAATCGCGAAAAATACGAAACGGACTCGAATTTGTTTGTAAAACTTACGACGAGTAGTAATCAGTGGATTGGAAAATTCCAAATAATAAACGGCGAGCGGGCGCGCGGTGTCCGTAGAAAGAAACGCGAGACACTGTTTTCGAAACAACATTGCCTCGACGTCATTTTTGGCGTATTTTGAGTTGTACGTGAACGGGAAAACTCGAAACCATTCGGTTGTGTGAACGAGAAGGAATATATATATTAGTACAAACAAAACTAATCTTTAGAGCGTATGCTGCTCATACATTAAAATACAAAATTTGTGTAATGTAATGTGAAAGTGAGTGAAGCCGTACTATTTTGAAGTATTTTTTTATAAAACGTATAGATAGGCTAGAGAAGAGAACGGCTGTTTTTCTATGTAAACTGCTTTAGTGTGAGTTACTTCCCGTATGTGTAGTTATCGTACGGATGAAAAGTTATGTTTGTGTGTGTTTTTGTATTACGACTTATATAAAAATTGTATAGCGAGTGACTCGGCTCACGGAATCAATAATCTAAAAATTCATTTTTATATTTTTGAACGAGCTATGATCTGAAGCAGTAAAACTGTTTTGCTGTTGATATGTTTAGGAAACTTTTAGAATATTGATGTATAAAATATGTAACGTTGTTAGGTAAGTTTTATATCTTGCTTATTTATGTATAGCTAATACCTACGTATAGTTAATACCTACATTTTTACTAGGTAGGTATAGAAATTAGGTTAAGTGCTTACAAACGGGCTTACATGGTTTCTTGAAATTTCCTAAGTTTGATTACCGTCTTTTGAGTTTCACGTGACTTTTAATCAACTTGTCCTTTAATCAATTGTTCTATGTTTATATATTTTACCATACTTTTCAGCACCAGGTTCCTGGTTTAGTTAGATACCCTTTTATGATAATCCCGATAACTTTGAAGGATGATTTGATTATTAACAATAAGATTCCTTCAATTTTTTTTATATTAACACAATTAAACTACAAAATACTTATAAACCTGAAAGGATTGGCAAAGCTGTATAAAAGATTGTGAAAGCCTATTGCTGTCAACCAGACACTGTATGTGTATATATCAGTCCAATGCCTTAAAGTATGTTAAAATATGCTCCTAAAATATGTTTATTTCAATATAAACACTCTATACACTAGTCGGCAAAAACGAAACCCTTATAAGATCACTTTATTGTCAAGACCATTTTTCTCAGGAACGCGTGAAGGTATCAACTGAAATAAATATCAAATATTCATGTCTCCTGCTACTTGGAGCCGTGAAAAACAAAATCGCAACGCATTCTAAAGATAAGGTCATTTATGGCACATATTGACGCTCGCGAGGGTAGCGAAACCTAAAGCACAGGGTACTTCCCCTTGGAGTATACATAAGCATACTCTAAGTATTTCCCATTGCCATACAATCGTGTGTCATCAATCAAATTTGGTAAATGGTAATTTGCTATTTTATCATAAAAAAAAAATACCATTACAGACTTATATTTTGAGGTCAAAAAATATACCAAAGGGCAAAATATACCCCATAGACAGCACATAAGGTAAAAAATTAAGGAATTAAAAATACATATCACGCGATATGTTCGTAATTTGTAAATCGTTTTCAATATTTATTTAATCGAATTGGTTGTACTGAAGATTAGTCCGGTTTAAATTAGAAGGAGGTTTCCACCTCTAAAGTTTAAAATCAAAGCAAAAGAAAAGAGCGTGGTGAAGTGGGTTGTCTATTTTCAACCGACTTCAAAAACGAGGAGGTTCTCAGTTCGACTATTTTTTTTATTTTTTTTATGTTTGTTACTTCAGAACTTTCGACTGGGTGAACCGATTCTGATGATTTTTTTATTTGAAAGCTGGTGCTTCCCGTGTGGTCCCATTTCAATTTGGTCCAGTTCTGACAGTGGCATCCATGAGAAAACCATATAAGTCTTAAATTTGCATTAAGCATGTGCGCGACAAATGGACGAATAACTCAATATCACGCCAACCGATTTCGATGATTCTTTTTTTATTGGAAAGGATGTACTTCAAGGGTAGTTAGATGAGGGTTTGGTCGAGTTGTGTCAATGGCATCCACGAGAAAACCATATTAGTCTTAAATTTTATAATAAATGTATTGAAGTCGGTTGTCTTTTTAAAGTGAATTATTAAGAAGTCAAGCAATAATAATAAAGTTAAGTATTATTGGATAACTAACATTTGTTTGCATGCGGAACTCTCGGTGCTTGAAGCACTTTTTTATACCAAGCCGTAGCTTATGAACTAAGTTAAAATTAATATTATCAATTCACTTTATGATTTTATTTAGGTGTAAACGTAATGCTTCTAAGCTCCTGCATATTTAGATATTGGCTAGTAAAGTACAACTTGTAGGTAAGTTCAATTAAGTTACTGAAGTTTGTGCCTCATACTATATACGATGCTCCTTATTTATCGATAAGAGAAGTTTAAAAGCACAATAAGAGTAATCGTCGATTTAACTTCTGTCTGCAAACCTTTGAAGGATGAATTAAGAATTTGTAATTTCGGTTCTAAATTCGTTAGCGTTCGGTTTTGTATATTTTTACTAATATCAAGTTATTTCGGTGGTTTTAGATAGTTTAAGGTACGGTATATTAGATTTTAAAAGTATTTTAATATGAAAATGTACTTAGCTAGTTAATGATTCGACTTTATTGTTGTGTTGGTACGGTATTATGGGGTACGGATTTTAAATGTATTTTAATATGAATATGAATAATATTTTTGATGTTATCATTTAATAAAAAAAATCATTTATTTTTGTGATTTGTACAAACTACTCATTTAAAATGTATTTTAAAAAGGTAAAAACGAAACAAAAAATACATTGTGAGAGCTCATATATGATATCCCTGATATATATATGTATCCCCGATGGGGTAGCCAGGCAGACTATGGGGGCGATGGACAGGGCTATCTATCCGTCGTCCTAGCAGAAGCAGGCCCGAGATGGTGGCGCGATGTGTTCCGTGAGCGCCTCTTTAAATCAGAGCATTAAACCATAGCGGGGTCCCCTCCACCAGGCGGCCAAGTCTGTCGGGGTTCAGGGATTTCCTTTCTAGGGTACACCTGAGGCCCCGGCCAGAAGACTCCAAGTTGGAACACTGTGTGGTTTTAGTCAGTTCGAGTCCGACATACCATCTCACCCTAAGGCCCCGGTGAGGTGATGACCCGTGGGGGTTTCCACACAAAAAAAACTAGGCAGACCATATGAAGCACCCACTGACATATATATAAAGACAAGAAAAGATTCGTAATTTAATTTTGAGCCGACTTAAAAGGAGCAGTTTCTCAAATAGACAGATTTTTTTGTGTGTATGTTTGTAAAACAATATCTTCGCCATTTGTTAAATAAACCCTGTCAGTAAAAACAATGGAATCGCATTGTTTTTACTGACAGGGTTTATTTATTTATTTATTTAAATAAATAAAGAAGATAGATAGTCTTATAAATAAAGAATTTTATTTTTGAGACTATTTATCTCTCAGATTCTCACTCAAATTTCAGCTTATGACAATATATCATCATGTCACATTAGAAGAATTAAAATGTGTTGATACTTTTTTTAAAGTGAATTATAAAGTAGCGCATCGGCGACCTGACAGTAAGCGGTCACCACTGCCTACATAGTTCCACAAGCCTTATAGCGAATTAGGAACTATAAGTAGATTTGCCAACAGGCTCACTGAAGGCCAATCAATACATGGTCCTGCCCCCGCGTTTAGCATGTCTGCCTTAATTGAATTTAACACAACAATGTCGAATAATTATAAGAATAAAATACTTAAGTTTCTGTTAGTCTCGTGCTTTGTGATCCTATCCTATCCAAAAATTTGTGTAATTAACAAATAGTTTTTCCGAGACTGGGTGTGTACGAGTATGTTTGTCAGGTCCCCGTGGCACAGGAGCATTCCTAGTGCAGGAGTTGTCTCTGAAAGAAAAATAACTGAGAAATAATGTTAAAAAAAAATAAAGCAGTGTGGTTCACGGTGGAGTAGAACACCAGTTGTGTCGTAAAAGGTGACTGAGGGCTCGGACTGTTATCTATCAGACAGTAGGTATGTTTCCTTCTAAAAGCTTCTAACCATCTTCCTTCGTAAAGCATCTCACCAGGCCGCCATAGTGTGGGTCACCATGCTGCATTGACTAGACATGCAATGAGGATGGTGACAACCACTCTTGGACTCCACCTATTGCTTTCCATCAGGAAAAGTGGAGTCACTATGGTAGGCTAATATAAAAAAAAATGCAGTCATACAGTGCTCGGATGATGGCAATAGGGCTGCCCGTATTACGTTAGTGGGATCAAATTTTAATTGGCAAAACGGGAGTGAAACCGTTTACACACCAGTTTAAGACACCTCTTCATATGTGTATGTGTAAAACTTTAGTTTTTCAATGACTCAGAATTAAAAAAAAGACTAAAACCTCTCTCGGTTGCAACTATCTCGATATACGATTGTTTTAATATAAATGTGTGTGTATGCAATTGTTACCGACAAAAAGATTTGTGTTTTATTTTTATGTGACAGATTTGACATGTTAGAATAAGAAAAAAACTTATTAAAGTTCTGTATTTAATCGTGATAAAATACATCCGCGTCGTCCCCTGCTAGTTGCGTTTTCATATTAGTTTTCTTTATAAGGTGCAGGTTCGGCCGCATTTGAAATACTTCTCATCTCTGTGCAGGGGCACCCCAGCACCAACTTCACCCTCTTGACCGCTTTCAACGGAGAGCGACAAGCATCACCGATTACCACGATATTCCTGATCGCCTTGAACCTTGGCGTTGTATAGAGATTCATTCTACATTCTCTATCGCTTGTATCATCGGGAGTGGTCTGAAGAATTGTCAAGAAGTATACTGGCTGCAGTTTCCGCCATTGTCCTACGTGACAAAATTTTTATCACCATCACTTATGATGATTGATAGATGATGATATAGAACTTGTATACTGCATGTAGTATTATTTTTAACAGTTAAAAGTCGTTGTTTTTTCGAATTTTCACATACATTTACAAGTTTCTTTTACTTTGAATGGGCCTGTAACGAGTCGACAGGCGTGCCAAAAAAAGTTGGCCAATTTGTACAATCTTGGCTCAATGGGCCGTGTCTGTGCCTAAGGTCGAACTTGTCTAACTCCATTCGCGCCAACTCATTATACATTTTGAAATTGTTATACGTGGCCCTACTACATACATAAATGAGTCATATACTCACGCCTCTGTCCCCTACGGGATGCGCAGAGGCGTAATTAACGCCCACTTCTTGCCGATTTAAATTTAGTTATATTTATGTAATAGGGTGCAAGCATATTGCTGTCATCTGGGCACTTTTAGCAAAAACATTAAAAAGATACAAAGGCAGAAACGGAAATTGCTTATCCAGATGGATTAAGGAGTATAAGCATTAACTCAAAGTCAGGGTCACATATCTATAACTTGATCTGGCTGGTGCCGGGAAGTGGAGCACTCTAGTTTTTTTTTTTTAACATCCAACATTTTTATATTTTTCCTTTTTCTCGGATTTGACATGTACGTACCTAATATAAATTACTAAGTCGTGAGCAAATTATTGCAACCAGTGAATCCCCTTTTGACAAATAAGGTCACAAACACACGGACAGTAGAAGTGCTGCAGTTTGAATAATAGTTCGGTTTAATAATACCTAATACTAAGTAATTTGATTTTGTTAAAATTATTAGGAAAGTGGATGTCAATAAGCTTGCTAAGTTGGCGAAAAGTGAGCGTTCGAGACGCCTCTGCTTATCCCTTCAGGGATATAGACACGTGTGTGTTTAGTAGTAGATGTTATTTCAATACGAAAGATTTAAGGGATATTTTATTGTTTATGGTCGTAGTCCTCAAAATGTGGGCTTTTAAAACGCCTATGCCTACCCCTTTTGGTACAGGCGTGAATAATATATTCACATTATCATAAGTATGTATAAGAACAAATAATCTCTCAAATTAACTTTAATAACTAAAATATAATCTAGTTCCTCTAACGAAGTTAGCAAGAAGCAAATTAGAAATTACGAATATAGATTATAACCATTCCTATTTACGAACGTAATACCGTGCATTAGGTACATTGTTATTGTTCGATTTCCTTAAAATACATATTACCTATCGAGTAATCTTTCATAACCAATAAAAATTACACGTAGGTACATGGCAATGCAACATAAATCCAAATGAGTTACCCGAGTAATAAGCCGCCATTTTTACTTGCATTAGTAGCGTTGCACTCACACACATAGAAATCGTTTGGCTATGTGTGCGTGTAACACAATCCAGTCAGTTCGCGCTGGAATTTTCCCACCTTTCTCTATAACTTGATTCGTAAACGGTACAACATGTACAAAGCTGTATATTTTAATTGTAATTCATATAGTTTTTCGCTCATGACGATGGAAAATTACGTTTACAGACAGCTCTCTAGATGGCTGAATGGTACTGTAGAAAGTTTACTTACACTTAATACACGTAATTAACAGTTAGAACACGTAATACATTTTTTTTATTGGCTTGCTAAAATTTTTTTTTTTTTATGTAACTGGATAAAATCTTACACGTATGCTAGTCTAGTATTATAAATACTAACACGTAAGCAATGTCATATCGCTATAAAGCCGTCATTCATATGAAATGGTTTTAAATTATCTATGATAACCAAAGTTAGTTAAACGAAGTATTTCCTAAAATTAACGATTTAACCTAGAAATTCTAAGTGCATATATTCACGTCTGTATTCCGTAAGGGGTAGGGAGTAATTAGCATAGCGTATAACGATCGATGACAAATTTTTGCCGGAAAGGGACGTTGCCTTTACAGATGGATTTGGGAGTATAAGCAATAGCTCAAGCAAGTCAGGGTCGCATACCTACAGCACGAACCCCCTTGTGACGAAAACTCCGAGCCCTCTTTACTAAAAATTCTAGAACCAATGAACTAACTATTCAAATTGATAGTATTTGTTACATTTTACTAGTAATAAAATGATATTGTATTGTTTATTAAAACTGTATTACAAAAGTTTATTAAAATTTAAACGTCATTGTACATTTAGCCGTAAAGGCGAATCTTAAATAAAATAAAACGAACGATAATCTTAGATATTACACATAAGGACAGAACGGTACGGTACGCTAGAAGCATTACGTTACTTCCGTTTACACGATGTTGAATCATTGGCAGAATGTAAAATCATCAGTGCATCGCTTCTAGCAACGTATTAAAAATGCAAGTAATCGAAGTGATTCCGTTGATTCAATTTTTAAATACATATAAGAAAATTACTACAAATAATATAATGATGTTTTTAATGATAAAAAAATTGAACTCGTCATAATTGTGTTTTTAGTAAAAACAATTTGTACTAAATATTTTTTTTTTTTTTGTAGATCGCAAGTATCGGAGAACATTTTTCTTTAAAAGAGGAAAAAAGGAAAAAGGAAAAAAAATATTTATTAAATTAAATTTTTATTTTTTTCGTAGATCGCAAGTATCGGAGGACATTCCATGTTGGTATATTAAAAAAAAAATCTTTTTTTATGGTCTAGGGGACAAACGATCAGATGGGTCACGTGATGATAAGCGACAACAGTCGGTCTCCTACAAAAAGTCCACTAAGATATTGGACTGTTATCAATCCGGCAGTATATATAATTATAAGCTATACAGTGCCCGATTAATGGCAATAGGCTTGCCCCCTGGCTTGCAGGGACCGAAAACCCAATGTCAAAATATGACAGTTTTATACTCCTCTGCTTACTAGTAGTGTGTATACTTTAAAATTCATACAAAAAGGTTATATATTAAGCCGGTCAGCCGTCAGGCACTAAGAACAATAATTTACCTACTATTCTGATCATCATCATGAACAGAACAATCAACTTAAATAACTGAATCTTAAAATTAGCACAAGTACCCAGATAACATTGAATCTTTATTTGTAAATGAGACGTTTTGTTTGATTAGCACAGTCAGTAGTAAGCAGTTGACAAATAAATAATTCACTTTAAAAAAGTTGACAACCGACTTCAATGCGTCTATCATAAAATTTAAGACTTACATGATTTTCTCATGGATTCCATTGTCATAACCTAACCAAACTCTCATCTAACTACCCTTGAAGTACATCCTTTCCAATAAAAAAGAATCATCGAAATCGTTTGGCCTGATATTGAGTTATTCGACCATTTGTATCGCACATGCTTAATGTAAATTTAAGACTTATACGGTTTTCTCATGGATGTTATTGTCAGAACTGGACCAAATTGCAATGAGATCACACGGGAAGCACCAGCTCATCAAATAAAAAAAACACATCAAAATCGGTTCACCCAGTCGAAAGTTCTGAGGTAACAAACAAAAATATATACAATAATAAAAAGAGAACCTCCTCCTTTTATGAAGTCAGTTAAAAAGGGACACTCAATCAATTTAGAAGTATTTTAAGCACTTTCAGCATCTAATAATTTAGTCCCACTTACGTGATAGATGACGAGCCTCTTGCCGTCGGCCTTGCACTGAATAACTGTATATAATTATGCTGTCTGATAGATAAAGAGTCCGATCTCATAGTCGCCTTGTACCACAAGCGGAAAGAAATGTGCCAATTCTACAAAACCACACGGCAAAATATTTCCTTTTGTTTTGAATCCTTACCAATACTGAGCTAAATTTTAGTTTATTTGTAAGGCGTGAAAGAACGCTTTAACTGCAGAACCGATCATCCTAAAATTATGCATACACACTTATTATCGCGACAAAAGTACTGTTCCATAAGGAAGAAACATGAGATGAAATGGTTCGTTCTGTCTGTACTTTAAGACTTCTTATTCTTCTCCTTTCGTAAAATAATGTGACCGAAGTAGAATACGGTACCTACATTTATGTATTGTGTAAATAAAAACCACTGACGTCATATTTCAAAATGTCAAATCATTTAGTTTTATTATTTGGTTTTAGAATAGGTAGTAAACAAGTCAGTATTAATCAATCTTATATTTCAGTTACTTTATACATATTTACATAGATAAAGCAGGGAAGTTCGAGCTCTCTACCCCATATTTACACTTACTTTCATAACTTCTTTAATTTCTTTTTAACCATAGACAACTAAATTGTTTTAGTGAAAAACCCTTTGTGTCGTTTGTCTGTCCTTCATTTCGTCTTTAAAGAGAAGAGTAGAACTGGAGAATAATGTATAAACATTCAATTGTTCAAAGTCTTGCAAGTTTGTATTTTAGTACTGCCATAAAATCATAGGCAAACAATTTGGCAATATGTATAATTAATTATGAGTTAAGGATATTGTAACACTTTTTCCTCCTATTGTGTAAAAAGGTGTTGTTCTCGGAGGAGTTAAGTGAAGTCATGACAAAGAATGTACATTCATTGAAAAAAAAAAACAAATTAAGTAAGTAGCAGGACAGCAAAAATAGAAACTCAATATTTTTACTAGTTGTCTCTTTTATTTGATAGTATGTAAGCCCATCACGTAAAGCTTCAAAGTTATTCATGTAACGTTTACGTACTCTGTATTTTCTTGCGGTTTAAATAAATAGCACAGAAATATTTTTCATTTAAAGTATGTAAGGAGTTTTGAGAAATAAACACCGTTCCGGTCTACTTACGGCAGACGGATCCGAGGAGAAAGCTTTAAAAAAAACAATAACCTACCATAAACTTGAGCTGACATTCCAAGTTTAAAATTGAAATACAACGAATGCTTCACAAATATTCAAAATAAACATTCAGTAACTTTTGTTGTATATATTAATTCGGAAAACAGTTTCTGTATGAACAGCCAAAAAACAAAATACGAAGAATTATTATATATATTATCACGATATGTTGGTTCAAAAAAAAATATTGGTAAAGTAGTACAATAAAATAAGGTCATTTTCTAAATGACCTTATTTTTTTAAAGAGACCTTTACAAACCTTCACAGGGCTGACTTAAGGTGCAACAAGAGGACTGTTTAGGGATCTCACAAATTTCTTTACCCTATGGTACGATATGTACTTGGTATGGTACTTGCCCTTTATGCGTCGCGAACACGTGTCATGAAATTGTCAATTGTAATTATATGTCAATCCATATTTGGCTATATCGTTAATTTTATTAGGTTTAGTAAAATATGCCCGTCTTAGTTTTCATAGCGATATTTCATAGATTTATTTGTTATCTGCACATTTTGATTCGGTTTCAAAACAAAATAACTATCAGCCGCCATGACGCATTAGAAAAATAAAACGGCATTAGGACTTCTTACAGTAACCCACCTGTTTTTATTTATTACTATTTTTTAATGTTGTTTTACTCGGTAATCGGGGAAAATCACGTTTCAGCCTGTTGAAATCAAATGAAATGATTGGCACATAATTGTTCATATTTACTATTAGTGACTTGAATTTTGAAATTGTGTCGCTTACACCTACAAACCACAAATTTTGTGTCACCCATATTTTTATCTGCATGTACTTTGTATCCGTCTGATACGAGTTTCAATAATTCTAGCTAAAGAACATGTGTGCTGAGAATACTCTTTACAATACAAAAAAAAATAGTCGAAGATATCGCTTAGCGTGAATATAACAAAAGATACATAAAGTAAAACATAAAATCTCCTCCTTTTATAGTGTTTTTTTTTTATTCTACAGGGGGCAGACGAACAGACGGCTCAACTGATGGTAAGTGACAACCGCCGTCCATGGACACTTGCAACTCTTGTCGTGCAAGTGTGCTGCCCGCCTTTAAGGGTGATGAGGGATGGGGGATGGGGGAGGGGAAAGAAGAGAGGAGGGTGAGGGGATGTGAAAGAGGAGACTGACGATAAGGGAGAGGAAGCGTTACTTCACAACCGGTTTTCTGTGAGGCCGTGGTGTTGCACCGGTCGAACCGGCCCATTCATGGCTAAGCATGGCTCTACCAATTAACTAATCTTTATTCTCCATTCGATGAGTGTTTTTTATGACTTTGTTACGCAGTATTTTCGCCATGAATTTGTGTTTTATGAAAGTGGTCAAGGTTGGTCTCATTTAAATTTGACCTCTAAGGGTGTAAAAACAAAGGGATAAAGAACACTGCTCTCTGACTGACTACTGGAATTATTAGATACTTTTTAAAAGCTAATTAAGGAGTTCTAACCCCTTGACAGACAAGTAGTATATATGTAATATTTACAGATAAAAGTCACAAGGTGCCAGGTCGGAATCGTAAGGAGGACGACTTACTAACTCCACACCTTCGACATTTGAAACAAATATTTGATAGTCCATCTAGTAAAGTGAGCAGGAGTGGATCCAGCATCCACCTCCACCACGATAACGCTGCGCTATTGCCTAACATTTTCCAAGACAGCTGGTAAACAATGACTGATATATCAATATGCAGTACTCATATACAGCATTCGAGTCACCTCTGTCATACTTTTCAAGCATTGAGCGACACCAATGCAAACCACGCTGTTTTCGATGTTCCTTCAAATTGTGAGGTATCGATCTAGTACAAAGCTTTCTGACGCCGAAATGTTCATGTAAAACTTTTTGTACTTGAATCATACCAATGCCTAAAGCTAACCGAATCTGTTAATATGTCACCCTTCTATTAGCTTTTACAATAACCGCACAGTTCTCACGTTATCTTCAGTACTCGTCGTAGAAGGACTCTCTCACGAGATGGGGCTTCGTAATGAAATGCCAATGAATGCGAAGTCTATCGTCAAATTGTTGTTGAATAAGACCGCGACGAAAGTCGTAGTAGATCATTGAGCGAAAATTTTCTCTAGTCAAATCCATGTTTTTCCACATCCACAGACACTTTTTAAATTGACGCAAATTTGTAAAAACAATTGATATACGAATTTATTACACATTTACAGATTCCCAAAGAGTTCCGAATTCGAAATTTAAATTAATATTTCATCAGCCGCTTTTCTTACAAAAAACTTTCAGTGTGACCAACGTATACATGTAGAACTGGATATAAATTAAAATACATGTATGGTAATGTGCATAATATATTTCTGATAGAGTAGTTGTGTTTTAATTAATTAGTAATGTATGAGAAAACAATGAATTAACGCTAAAATAATTTCTAAGCAGTGAGAAACTCATGTAGCAATAAATGCCGAAATCCAAACATGTCACTCAAGTTTTAGCAATAAATAAAACCGGTATACATACTTTTAATTTTGAATAGATAAAAAATTGCGTTCAAAATAATGTATGCAAAAATATGTCTTTTCTAAATTACGACGAAATTATTTAAATTACTGACTAATTTGTTAACTTTGAGATACTAACAATTCGTTGGCTATCTAATTTAACAACCGTATTTATTATCGTACGGTGAAAAGTTTATTATATGCTATTTGTCACTTTCAAATATACATGAATTAGAAATATTATGTTAGGAGTGAACTTTCAAAGCAATTGTGCTCGTATTTGAATTGAATGAAAATGTCAATTAACAAGTAAAAATGACAGCTCACATTTCAAAATCAAGTTATTCCAACCGTTTTGTGCTCTAGGCAGTGACAAAACAACAGTCAGTCGGATAAAAAGGGATGAATTCGAACCTTCTTCATTTAATTAATTGAAAGATAAGGATTGATTACAAATATAGAAGTTGTCAGCTTTACTTCTAAAATGGTTCACCACGAATATACAACTGGCTTATGAATTGATCAATTTTTAAAATAAAAATATTATCTTAAAATAAATCTTTCGGTAGGAAATGTGGTTTTAACTACCATCGTTATTGAAAGATTAATATTATTTTCTTTATGTAATTTTAGCGCAAGTTTCCCCTTATCTTAAAAAATAAAACCGTGTTATTGATAACAGTTAAAAACTACCGAATATTTTGTAAGGTCATCAGCCGAGCACGAAAGGGTTAACTACGGAATTCACAGATGTTACTATTGCATAGGGCTGCGCTTATTTATTGAATAAATAAATTGGATTAGGTATTTAAATGTTCTTGATATAAAACCAAATTAAATAAAAATACAATTTCCAGGATCTTGTCTTTCATTTAAAATACTGAAATAAGCGTAATCTATGCCTTACTACAGCATCGATTTTAAGAATGTGTAAATATTTATGTAAATATAAATATATATAGTGAAATTACATATATACACATAAATATTTTCAAAGAGTTTTAGAACTGTTGACAAATCTATGTTTCGTAAGTTGGTTCTTCGTTCGGTAACTTACCGAAACGATTACTGCTAAGCTAATTTATACAAAGCACTAGCAACACAACTCATTTCTTGTGCATTGCCTTTTTTATGTAGTATGTCGGATTACAACCTACTAAAACCAGAGAGTACCTTAAGAAGGAGGTCTCCAGGAGCCCCTGCAGCCATTGGCGGCATCTTGAAACAGGCTGCCACACCACACATCGTGCACTGCAAAAGCCTTTCTTCAGTTACAGAAGTATTTTAAGAATATACAATGCACTGGGCCTTGGCAAAGGTTTTGACACCTTTTTTTTAATATCCACAACCGGAAAAGTTTCATTGCTGAACCGGTTGGCCGTTTTGAAATTCAAATATGAATTGAAGAAGTAGGTACACGTTAGTTTAGGGTTCAGTCTTACTAATTAAGTCATGACTTATGGTGGACATGGCTAGATATGTAACAGTATGACTAATTGCGATGACAATACAATTGCATTCAATTAATTAAAATACAGAAACAGATTTAATTTTAATTAATTCATAGTCATCGGCATGATCAACTATCTATGAATAAGTCAATACATATCAACAAAAAAATATTATCCCATTTAACAATTGCTTAATCCCAAAATGTAGAAACTTGACTTAAAAGTTATACCAATTCATCCTCTTCAATACAAACGGCACTCTAAATTCTCGGTATTCGCTTTTAAATAAAGATATGGGCCCATTTATCACCTTTATCGGCATGTCAAACATAGGCAGTGACAATGTCGTGCCGTGTCGGGCTTGGAGATACAACCCTAACAGCAGCAGTTCGTCGAACTCTATGGTCGAACTCCAGCGGTCTCATTTAATTGTAACTTTTTTGGTAATTTATTATTAACCATGGACTACCGCAGTGAATGGTTTAACCTTTTTCGAAAGCTTTCAAAATGACTAGATTTGTTTGTGTAACTAAATTTGTTTAGTTGTATGGTTTTGTGTTAATTTGATTGTGGGAATTAATGTTTTTTAATGGTGTGTTAACTTAAACTGGGTCAAATCTGGCAAATCGACTCTGCATGACTATTTCTTGACACTTTTTACTTTACACTTTTGACCGTTAATGATAATTTAATCAATCAGCCCTAAAAAGATGAACTTTTTACGGAATTAAAAAAGGAGGAGGTTCTCCTGTCCACTCCTTTCCATTTGTGAAATGATTTCAATAATCCTTTTAGGTTCAGTTTTAATAGGTTTTAAATTAAGCCATGAAAAATACATTAACAATTATGATATTAATTATTTTATATTCATTAATATAAAATAATATATTTTATTTTCAACTTAATTATACTGATTGTATGTTGTCTTCCTGTAGTTTTGTTGTTTCTTCTTATACATGAAATGTATTAAGTTGCAAACATTGGTAAACATGACAATAGCTTTCCCGTAAACCTCACCATGTTGAGACAAATCTAAACTAACTCTCCGAAGTTCATAGTGACATTTCCTAGCATCTGGATATTTATATGTTACATTTGAATTCATCAAAGTCAGCTGTTATCGCAAAGTCTAACTAAATAATAAAGCGAGAAACCGTATGGGCATTACATGTATGTTTTTTTTATTTGATACACAGACAAGCAGACCGGTCCCCTGATGGTAAGTGACTACCGCCGCCCATGGACACCCGCAACTTAAGCGTCACAAGTGCGTTGCCAGCCTTTTAGGAAGGAGTACGCTCTTTTCTTGAAGGTTTGAAGGTCGTATCGGTCCGGAAATACGGCAGCGTATAATGTGTTCCATAAGCTGGTTGTGCGAGGCAAAAAGCTTCTGGAGAGGCGAACGGTGGTGGAGTACCAATGGTAAAGGATATTTTGTCGCGTAGGACGATGGCGGAAACCTGCAGCCGGTATAAGTCCGAACAATTCCTCTGAACACTCCCCATGAGCCCAAGCGATAGAGGATGCAGAGTGAAGCTACATCTCTACGCAACGCCAAGGTGTCAAGCCGATCAGAAATATCTTGGCAGTCGATGATGCGAGTCGCTCTCCGTTGATACGTTCAAGAGGGAGAAGCTGGTACCCCTGTACCACCCCTGTGCACCTGCATAGAGATGAGAACAGTATTCCATGTGCGGCCGAACCTGCGCCTTATAAAGTTGCAGACGGTGGGCCGGAGTAAAATACTGTCTCGATCTGTTTAGCACACCAAGCTTCTTCGAAGCTAATATGGCCTTACTCTCTAAGTGACAGCGAAACTGGACTTCGCTTGATATATCGACGCCAAGGATTCCGATACTGGCTGATGCAGTTAGGGAAGTGCTCTCAAATTGAGGTGATACGACCAATGGCATCTTTTTAGCGGTGAACGCGCAAACCTGTGTCTTCGTGGGGTTAAACTGGACTAGGTTAAGTCGACCCCAATCTGAAACTTATGAAGCTACATCTCTACGCAACGCCAAGGTGTTGAGCCGATCAGAAATATCTTATATGTATATGGACAATAAACCGATCGTCTGTATTTTGAGATTAACTTTATACAACTTATTAACAGTAGGTAGGTAATACACTTCTACAGTTTTATCATTAAATCAGTTCGTTTATATATATATATATATAGCCAAGTTGTTACAGTCTTTCACCAAGGCAGATAATATTACCATAATATAAAATGTCGTCGGCAGTATAGCTATAGGCTATAAAATGAAAAAAAATAATAAAAGCTGGGTCAGGCTGTAAAACGAAGCTTGAGATCCAAGGAAGGAATAAAAAGAAGAAAAATAAAAATGCCGTAAAAAGGCATTGGCGGGGTAATAGAAGCGTGCGGGATGCGCGGGACGAGGGCAAGGGGGGCTGTTCCTCGAACTTTCCGCTGTTTCGAAAAATCGATCACGCGGCGCGTGTGTGGACCGTTTTGAATTTCGAATACAAATTTTTTGTGACTTTCCAACTGGTTAAAAAAAATTATACCTTATTTCTATCAACCATAAAGTATATTTTTGCTAGTTGCTATCTATTTTGGATATGTGTGTGTGACAAACACATGCAAGATATACCAAAATATTAATGCGGCTCGTCCCGCCAAAATATATATTTTTGTGAGTGAATATTTGTCTAAAGTACACGAGGGCAGGGCCCGTATATTTTTTTTTTCAAAAGCTTGTTGGGAGGAAGTTTAGGTCTATGTTTACTGTTTTTTTTATTTCTATGAATTGCAATCTATTGGGTTTGTTATTTTTATTATAGACGATTCCTATTTATCAGTCTCATCTCTCTGATTATTTTATAAATAAACCACTAAAGAAGACCCATTAACACAAAAAGTTTATTAGGAGTTTTACAGGCACATTAAAAAAAAAAAACTCATATTAACAAACACAGAAACACAAGAGATCTAGACCTAATTATTGTTTGTTATAAAAGCACCAAAGAAACGACCGCATATTTAATAAAAACAAACAATATAACGTGTGGACTTAACGTATAGGTACTCAATTAATAACACCATTAAAGAAATAGGTACCTACAAAATTATAACAGAAAAATAATAATAAATGCCTGTATCCCCTAAAAATGTGGCTTAACTAAAAATAAATATTACTGAATATAGTGAGAAATAAAATATAGTGAAAAATTGTAATTAAAATTTCTGAAATGATTGAATTTGATTGTATAATTCATGTATCTACTATTTTCATATTTTCTTGTCTTTTTAGGGCTATATTCTCTGGCACTGCCTGTTAAACGTTTTTCAATAATTATTATACATTAAAAAAAGTGGGTATTCTATTCTATTTTTTTTTTCCAATACATAGGTTTGAATCAAACGCCCGCGATTACTATTAGAGAGATACAGCATGGAGGTTTTTTTTTTTAAGATATGCAATCAACTTCCCCTACGGCGGGCATGGAATAGATAATAGAGTAGCTCCGTGACGGTAATTTTTATATTTGCAATGTACGAGTATGTAGATAGCTAACACGCCGTACACCCTAGACTTCTCCCATCCTACTTTCGAGATTTTTGAGAAAGGGAGGCACAGGGAGGCTGTAAAAAATTTTATATCTTTGCGTCTGCGTAGCTCAAGAAAAAAAAATTGGAATCGATAACCGTCGGCATGACGAGCATTTTATGAACATTTTTATTTTTATATTTTATGGATGGTTGAAATTGGTGCGTTAGGCTTAGGCGGCGGCAGTTTGGCGAAGAAATATACGAGATAATTTGAATATGGAATCTCTATAAAAGTATTGTACTCATAGAACTAAGATAATATCTTGATCTAGATATTTTAGGTGATAGTTGTTTTGTTCATAAAGGCACCCAAGACAGGAAGCGTTTTAGTTAATAGGTCTGTCTTAGTTGTCTAATATTTAGAATGAAAAAAAAATATAGTTTAAAAACCTAAAAATCACTCTTCGTCAAATCGTTAAACCAAACAAATAAGTAAAAACTCGATGGGTTTACTAGTAGCCACTAAAGAGTTCCACTATCCACCTTCTGGCTCCATGATGAGATCGGCGCCAAAATACCAATACAATCAGGTGTAGAATTGTCATCCTAACCACATTTTAATAGAAAATTTTATTACGATACGACTATTAGAAGTAGGTTTAGAATTTACTTTCAAAATTTGTTTAGATCATTACAAGAGCGTGTTGAATAGGAAATGGAGAACTAGGAGGAGCGAGCTTGCCGTCACCATAATACAAATTTACCTTCCTGTTAGAAGAAAATATATTAATAAGTAAGTTATTCTTGCTCATCCCCTAATTACTTATTCTTTTATTTTATTTATATTATTATATATATAGCTTTCCCCCTAATTAACGTGAAACCGGTGATCAGACTAGATACAGTCGAAGCCAAGCTTCTAATCCAGTTTTAAGGCTTTTTCAAAATTGTTTTAAGTAGAATGGCTATGTATAACAATTTAAATGATTAAAAAGAATACCGCCCGATATTATTTTATTTGCCATGAAATCTTACACAGTTTCACGTTCACTAAATGATAACTCACATGTCGAAATCCATCAAACCCTTTTAGCTCTAGGTTGCGAGAAGCAGAAAATAGATCGAAGTGGCGTACAATGGGAGAGGCCTTTGTCCAGCAGTGGACTGCGATATGCTGATGATGATAGGCAAAGTGGAGTCACTATGGTATGCTTATATAATAAAAAATCACATACATAGATATATTAACAACTCTCTGAAAATGAAAAACATAACCTACTTCTTGCGCAGTCGGATAAAGGTAAAGACAAAACAGTTTAGTACTGTACCTTGTCTACTCTATTTGTAAACCTATATTTTTTGTTTAGTAGCTGACAAGCTTACCAAGCTAGTGTTATCAAGTGAAACAATTAAAACATTAGTCTCTACCCCGTGTGAAGTTTAGTATTGCCAATCATTTAATGAATTAGTTCTTTGCCTATGAATGAGTGAATGAAAATGAATTAGTTGTTTTACCTCTAGTGATTTATAAACTACGAGCTTTAAAAAGAAGTGAGTTTTTCTAAAGACACGAGAAACGTATTATAGTTAGTTAGCATTATTATAGTTTTTTTAAGATATTTTATATAAAAACACAACTCGACTCACCAGCATAAAATATAGAAAGTTACCAACAAGTTATTTATAATATTGTGCAATATTTAACGTCAATAGAAATAAATGCCACTGATAACTAAAATAACTAAGGCGTTTGTGAAGCCTAGAAACGTTCTTACAAGACTGGAAGCACCTGGAAATCCATGGATACTGAAAAGCTGTATCTTTTAAGGCAAGCAATTGAACTAAACACTAACCTTACCGATAAAACTTCTAATTTTTATGACACACCTCACATCGTCTGCTGCTGTGCGTGCTGCGGCTGCGGCTTGGTAAGCGTCCACAACCTCTAAACCCCTTTACCTTTACCAAAGCTGGGATGCCATTTACATGCTTGCAAGAGATTTGGTAAGTGTGTTCCGAACAGGCAAACATTGCAGAGGTGGACGTTGAGTCGAGTTGATCAGATGGTGGAGGTCAAAAATTCATAGAAACCGCTAGAGGCAACTATTCAATTTTATTTTTAACGTGTGCAATAAATATGACAAAATTCAAGTATCTTTTTTCGGACACCGACACCCACCAGTAGTCGAAACTATCTGTCGATTCAGCCAACGTTTAGTCAAAATCATATCTCAATCGTATTTTAATTGTAATTCTTTTTAAGCGACAAGCCCTTCAAGCTTCTCCCAGCCAAGCTAAACACTCCATTTACATGCTTGTGGATGCTTGCCATGCCACTGCAAGCGTATAAACGTAGTATTAGGATTCTCGCATCACCCCGAGGGATACTGACTACACTCTTTTTTTTAAACCTGATATTACGGTAGTTAATTTAGTATGGAGAGTAGTTGAGATTTCTCTTTTAAGTAAATAACGTTTTTATTTAATTTTAGTACCTTTGCAGTCCTCTGTAGAGTGGAGGCTCATAGTCCTTTGACTATATTTGGACCAAAATCTTATTCGCTGAACCTCCTAAACTCCCATCACTAATTAATTTTGAAGGTTTACTAGCATTTCTAAGAGGACTGGGGTTAAAAAGTAAAGAAATATTTGATAAATAACCATGATGCTGCATATTTGTGTAGGTACCTGTAACGATTCGCTTGCTTTCTATGTAATCTGTAAGTATAAAAAATACGTCGTCATCGTCAGCTCAAAACAAAATTCGAAAGTTCATTGCACAACACATTATACTATTTCACAATCATTTTAGCTTTTGTAAGCAATAAAAAATGTTAAAAGCTGTCAAATCATGATACCTTTGCGATAAATTTAAAAGCATCAAATCTGAAAAATCAAAAGAGCAAAAACTTATAGATCAATAAAGGGGGCCCGCCATATTGGTAAGACTCACAATTAATTTTAATTACATTATTGTTTCTTGGAGATATGTCCGCTGCATTTTAGCACAGAGGCGGTAGATCATCGAGTCCATAAGCAACTAATAATAATAATATATACACTCCAAAAAAAAGAACCCTTCTTATTACGCAATCGATAAAAAATATATAAATAGTTTTATAATATAGCAATGTGTCATAATTTTGGGTACGGTACGTTGTCGATGTTTTTATTAAAAATCGCAAGAGGCCCTGATAAAGCTTGTGTAATAAACTAATAACGTTCAAAGCATTATGTAACAGAGTCCAATGTACAAAATAAATAGTAGTTGTACTAAGCAATGTTTAATTTATTTAAACAAGTATCTTAATGCTAACATAAATTAAAAATAGATATTTTCCATGTACGCCTTGTAAAGATTATACGGCGGTAAACATCGATCGTATATGTTCGGGTTTGATCGTCAATTTCCGTAATTTAGGAGCCAGGAAATTAGCGTTTTATGATTGATATTGTACACACGATACTACAGTTACTGCAAGTTTTCCCGAGGACCAATTTATTAAACTCTCTTTCTTAAGATAAATTTGTACGAAGATTTCGTTTGAGCAAAGCAACAACTTTATTACTATTACAATACATAGAGCCGCAGTTAAATGAATTGTATCGTTAAAAAGATGGTACTTATTTAAACAAAAAGTAAATAATAGATATGAAAGTAAAATATTATAATTTGATATAAACCTTTACATGTGGGTCTTAATTACTTGAATAAAATATGAAATAATAATTAAAAGCTAAGTTGAGTAAAACCCCTTATATAAAAACAAACGGTTTCTAAGCGGCGGAGAATCGCCTAACATTCATAAAAACAAAAGAAAATTTCAAGTTAAATATTGAATACACTGTCCATATCTCTATTACTTGAATAGAATTAAGTATCTGAAGCATCAGGTTAGGTTTGAGTTCCACCGGCGCTCTTACTGAGATGAGGAACATCCAAAACTAGGATCTCTATGTAGGATGTCTCTTGTTATGCTTACCGATAAATCTAAAACATTTGTGATTAGAAATGTCCCATAATTTATTAATTCTTGCCATGAAGTCGTAAGAAGAGATATTATTTTTAACTTTGTAAAACAATGGTGATTAACCGCTAAATGACTGTATAAATAACGAAAAAAAAACGTGGAAATAATCATGATATCAGTCTTGAAAAATCAAAGCTTGTGGATACTTGCGCGTTTCATAGCCCCAATTCCAATGAACGTAATAGCAAAACTATTTACAGACTGCGCCCTTTGCCCATCGACTATGACTTCTATGATCAACACTATATGGGCTATAATAAATAACGTAAACATGTGCCCTCAATATCGAGACATATTTTTTGTGTCGCCTTGACACGTACAGTTTTGCCATTTTAATTTTAATGTTAGTTTTAGATTGGAATACTGTGTTTAGTTAGAAGCAGGAATCTAAACCATATCGGTAACTACCCACACTATGCATTTGACACCATGTGCTTCTCGGTGGAGTAAAGTAGCCTATTTCCCTCCTCGTGGGTGTCGTAAAAGTAAAAGGCGACTGAGGGATCTGAAACTAGTTGTCCTGTAACGGACCACACAAATTTTCGTCCCGTGTGGGAATCGAACCCACGACCTCAGGCTCAGCAGTCAGGGTCACTAACCACTAGACCAAGAGGTCAGTCAAATGTTTATCTTCAGCGATATATATTAACTTATATTAAAATAAGTGTTATATTTTCTGAGACACGCCGACGCTGTACAAGAAATTAATATTATAGTTTGAAATACATATATAGTTTTAAGTTATTTCAGTACCTATACGAAAACTATAGTCAATTGCAGATCGGTTGAAAACAGAATATATTTGGGTTGAAATTGGAATATAGATAGATAGATAGATATACTCTTTATTGTACATCAAAATAATTTCATGTTTATCGTTATAAATATACTTACAAACTAAAGTTTAAATATAAAAACAATAAATAAATAACATAATACAAAACCTAGTAAATCAAATGTCGTACAATTGGCGGCCTCGTCGCTATTTGCGATCCCTTCCAGGCAACCATTGGATGAAGAGAACTATTAAGGATGACATGAGGATTGCAGTGAACGATTAAATGAAATAACGAAATATATTTGAGTAGAAATCGGATATAATTTTTTTTGTGGTTCGAAAATGTGGGTGAATACGCAAATACCCTATAGAACATACAATCTCTTTGTATGTATTATTATCAGTGCATAAGTATTTGTTAAGTGTTACCTCGTGTATTATATCATTTACGAATGCTAAGGTAGAGGTATGATTCGGTAAGTTAATTTTACAACAATAATTACATATATTGTTGTTTTTTTATAAAATTCACGAGTTCGTACTTGTTTAGTTTTATAATAATAAATAACCCCTGACCAGGTTATATATAACTTGTCGAGGGGTGTCGACCTCGCCCTGTTCTTGTGATGGGGGACTTCAACGCCAAGTCAACGGCTTGGGGTTCCCCTGCCACAAACGCGAGGGGCGAGGCACTGGAGGAGTGGGCTGTTTCATGTGGCCTAGTCCTCCTGAACCGAGGTTCCATCGCCACGTGCGTGCGTCAGCGGGGCAGTTCAATTGTGGACATTTCATTCACAAGCTCTGCTCTAGCGCACCGTGTCCGGGGCTGGCGCGTCATGGAGGAGGTGGAGACGTTATCCGATCACAGATATATTCGGTTTGACGTTTCTCCCCTAATCTCTGATGCGCCGGTCGCGGTGGTTCCCTCTGGTCCACGTTGGGCGCTGAAGCGTTTAAATCGAGAGCTCCTCCTGGAAGCTTCCATTGTACAGGCCTGGGTGTTTTCACCAGATAGGCCTGTCGAAATCGATACAGAGGCAGAATGGTTCCGGGAGGCCATGACCCACATTTGTGATGCGGCTATGCCTAGAGCTCAACTCAGACCTGCGAGACGCCAGGTGTACTGGTGGACCCCGGAGATAGCGCGGTTACGGGAAGAATGTGTAGTCACGCGTCGCCAGTACTCCAGGTTCCGCAGGAGGCATCGCCGTCCAAATGATGCGGCAATACGCGAGTCGGGGCTATATCAGGGTTACAAGGAGGCCAAAAGAACTCTTCAAGCGGCAATCAAGCGAGCCAAAATAGTGGCCCGTCAACAGTTACTGGAGATTCTGGACCGAGATCCTTGGGGGCGCCCCTATCTCTTAGTCAGGGGCAAACTGCGGTCGCCAGCACCTCCGCTTACCCAGAGTCTCAGCCCAGAGCTGCTTGGGGAGTTCGTGGGCTCCTTGTTCCCGTCTCAGACGGTGGAGCATACTCCCCCACCGATGGCCCTGACTCAAGCGCCCGACGCTGATGACGACGATGGTGTGCCCGAAGTCAGTGAGGTAGAATTAAGGGCAGCGGTACTAAGGCTTAAGTGCAAGAATACCGCACCAGGACCCGATGGCATTCCAGGCCGGGCTTGGGTCCTTGCCCTTGAGGCTCTAGAGCCCCGACTGAGAGCTCTTTTCAGCGCATGTATCGAGAGGGGCCAGTTTCCGAAATTATGGAAGACGGGGAAACTGGTACTAATCCGTAAAGGGGGGCGTCCGGCAGACTCACCGTCCGCCTACCGGCCCATTGTACTGCTCGACGAGGTGTGCAAGCTCTTTGAGCGTATCATTGCGGGTCGCCTCGTTGAGCATCTCTCTGGAGTGGGGCCGGACTTGGCGGATAATCAGTTTGGTTTCCGCAGGGGACGCTCCACTGTGGATGCGATCATGCGCGTTAAGGCTCTGGCAGAGCAAGCAGTTTCTCGGGGCGAGGTGATGTTGGCGGTGTCACTTGACATCGTCAATGCTTTTAACACCTTGCCCTGGAGTTGCATCAAAGGGGCACTCGGTTATCACGGAGTGCCTCCCTATCTCCGCCACATTGTCGGGGCATATCTATCCAGATACTCACCGGGCACGGTTGCTTCGGTAAGTATCAGTGTCGTATAGGCCGGGAGCCAACGTCTGCATGCCATCACTGCGGAAGCTGTCGCGAGGACACTGCACTTCACACTTTAGTGGAGTGCACAGCGTGGGCGTACCAGCGCCTCAACCTCGCGGCGGCTATTGGTTCAGGAAGTCTCTCACTAGAGACCATGGTTCTGTCCATGGTCCAAAGCGAGAGCGCGTGGGATTCCGCCGCCTTATTTTGCGAAGAGGTCATGTTGGCTAAAGAGGCGGCGGAGAGGATACGGGAGAGGGCAAGTACTCTTTCATCCCGTAGAACACGCAGCAGGCGCCGGAGAGCACAAAACGATCTCCGGCCTCCATGAGCGCTGGCCTGGGGGTAACGGGTAGGGCTGCCTTTACCCCAGCAGAAGCAGGCCTTTGACGGTGGTGTGACGTGTTCCACGCTCGCCTCTCAAACTGGTGGGGGGCTAGGCCCCTCGTACTCAATGGTGGCGGTACCTCTTGCAAAAGAGGTGGCCAAGGTCTGCAGGGTTCCTGGAAGAATCCCTCCTAGGGTATACCCAGGTCCCTTGCAATAGACCCACTTGTGCCGGAACACCGTGTGGTTTTAGTCGGTTCGAGTCCGACATACCACTTCACCGTCAGCTCCGGTGAGGTGATGACCCGTGGGGTTTCCACACGAAAAAAAAAAGGTTATATATAACTTATAAGCTTGATGTATCTGTCTGTGGCATCGTAGCTACCAAACGACTTAACCGATTACGATGCAGTTTTTTTGTTGGTTAGCTAATTCAATCAAGAGTGTTCTTAACTAAACTTGCTTTTGATTTGACATTTGATGATTGATTTGATTAGTACATATTTGTACATAAATGTTGCAAATTTTCAAGGGCGTCGAAAATCACTTACCATCAGGTGAACCGTCTGCTCCTATGTCCCCGTATCCCATAACCAAAAGCAATAGCTAACTCACCTTATTTTTAAACGTATAGGTGTTTTTATTTTTAATATTTATTCATAGTAATTCGTATTATAAAGGAACTAGGTTAATAATATTGATACCTTAAGGACTCAGAGTATCGAGTATCAATACTTTTATACGATATATCGATACTTATGATTTGATAACTTGTCTCTATCGATGCCTTTAAAAGAAAAATAGTACATTCGATACTAAGGTTTCACACGAGGTTACAGATTATTGATACGTTACAGGACTCGGACCTCCCGGCACCAGCCACTTAGTTTCAGGTATGTGACCCAAATCATCTGTATAAGCAATATTAATTTCCTTCCATTTCTATCCTCCCTTTTCTATCACTAAAAACATTCCCATTTATATTCCCAAAATGTGGGCGTTATGTATGTAGATTATCGTATTTTCTTGCCAATGGGATTGGAGGTTCTTTATATCTCTATACGATGCTAGCTTCAGCCGCGTATTAGTCATCAGTATAGATTCTTTTATTTAAATAAATATCACATTCATAGAATGAGAAACAGTATCATAAAGGCTACGAGGCTACGACACTTCAGTTCATAGGATATATTAAAATTGTATGGCAGTAACTTATAAAATAAAATAAATTGAATATTATTTAATAAGTTCTATGCAAACGGTACGTTGACCTAGCAATAACTGTTGGAAGCCAACTGTTCTAGATAAATATGTTTAAGTCCTAACTTAATTTTTATATTATACCAGCTTCCACGGCTTCGATGGCGTGGTTACATACCACCATATGCCATTGGCATCCTTTCTCCGAGTTCAAATCAAAACCGGTTCGACCTAAAAACTGTAAAAACAAATAGACAGATAGACTTTCGAATTAAAATATGAATATAGATGTCTAATACAATACTATTAATAACATAACCACTCTGTATTCTTTATCGTTTGTGTCACGGAGAGTGCTCGAAAGAGTTCTTCGCACTTATATCGGCCAAAACTTTCTGCAGCCGTTCAACGTAACAAATCTTCCCTCACGATCGTTTCAATGATTTGAGGCTATGGGTATGAGTGTACAAGCCACATGATGTTTCAGAAAGGTGTGCTCAAATTTTAGGAGCAATTTTAGGAGGAAATTAAAAAAAAAAGTTCTTCGAAAAAACAACATACCATGAATCTTATTGGCATTTTTTAAATTTGTAAGTAGACATTTTCGGTAAAACCTCGAAATGCTACCAACATTTATGGTATAGACCTAGTTTAATTCATGTCAACTCTATCCCTAAGCAAATATATATATATAATAAATACAATCAATTGTCAGTTTCAAAGTTAGATTTCTGTATTAAAAATAACTCAGTCTCCTAAATTGTTATCGATATACGTTTTTTTCTGAATCAACTTTACGACTTTAAAATATGACCACACCCATATGACCTTTTTTACCTCTTCAGGTATACAAGCGATACTCAATAGTTTTTTCTCACGACTGTTACCTCTTCAGGTATACAAGCGATACTCAATCGTTTTTCCTCCCGACTGTTACCTCTTCAGGTATACAAGTGATACTCAATCGTTTTACAAATTACTATTTGGTACCTCCAACGTAATAAGGGGAACGCCTATTAATAAATATTGGGAACATCGGGAGTATATTGAAAGGGAAAAACAAGGGAAGGAATAGGATGTTGGGGAGGAGTTGGATCTTATACGGATGAAATTGAGGAGCGTAATCAATAGCTCAAAAAGTTCTGGCTCGCAATCTTAACTCAAACTGGCTGTTGAGGTCAAGCCTTTAAAGTGTGTGGTGCACTCCAAATACAGAAGAAACATCAACAACATAAAGCGAAGACAAGTCGAACTACGTGGAAACCTACACCAATGACGTATACGACCCTGAATCACGATAGTAAATTGTCGCGCCGATTAGCATTTATACGACTTCCCAACATTAACTGCCGGGCCGCGGTCCGCCAGGCATGATCCCCTCGCCTGGTTAGAGGATCCTCCCTTTGTGTTGGAGGTACATAATACCCGTCCTCTGCAAGGGTATGAGTAGGGACTTTAACCAAATATAACATTTTATAGTGCCCATTCTAATTTTGTCAGTTTTAATCTTGATACTTTTGCAATTATTAAAAATGAAATGAGAGGCGTGCTTGACCCTGTCAACTGTCTCTGAAGGAAATATTTTTCGCTTTTTAACAGCTCGGGCGAGAAGGACGGTGATGTTTTTCTAGACCTATCTAGTTCCCGGGTTTATAAACAATCTACCAATCGATTTGCAAAATACAATAATTAAACCATCGACTATTAAAGTTAAACTCAAGTCTCACTTTCTCAGCATTACCACTTTTTGCTTTCCATCAGGCAAAGTGGAGTCACTATGGTAGGCTGATATAAAAATATTTTAAAAAATAATAATAATATTATTTACTGTACTATTTAAATAACATGTTCCCGGTGCTTTCCTATAGGGTATCCTGGGTCCCTGTTATATTAAAGTGTCTTGTGATGAAACAGTCTTGGTCGATTCGAGTCCGACAGACCACTTAACCGTTATCTCCAGTGACGTGAAGACCCGAAGGGTGGCTTTTCAAACGAAAAATACGAATATTTTGTCATATCTTGTCCTTCTTCCACTCCTATTGGCAGTTGGACAGCATCATAGTTATGCGGACTTCCATGCACGTTATTTTGAACTTCGATAAAAACGTTCTGAAAAAGTCCATTGCTGCGTGATTTTACTGCGAGTATTCAGAGGTTTCCACCCATGACATAAGTACCCTGATAATGAACTAATTACACCAGAAAGCATAAAAGTTCTATTTCTACCCAAAATCATGTACAATGTATATTAAAATAAATCCGACACAGTGACTAGACACAGCGAACATACACAGTTAACAGAGTAATTGCTAATAGAACACCAAGTTATTCAATTTAATAAACAGAACCAAAATCATTATAATCCGGTTTGATCTCAGAAATCGTATTTTAATAGCTCTGCGAGCTAAAAATAGAATCATATATTTGTTACTTTCCAATTTTGGCTCACCTTACGTCACCGGAACGGTATAAAATACCTACTAACTTGAAAAAAGTTGACTAAAAACATTTATTGATAAAAAACTGGTCGGCTTGTTACAAGGCTCAGTTCGTTAAGCAATTTAGCCTTGTTTTGGCGCGAATTTTGACTTCCATGAGCACAACTGCTATGTAGCTGTTATTAGGTATTCGTTATTATTGTATCAATTTTTATTTATTTAATAAATTTTACTCTATTTAGTTGACCTAGTACGTTAGTCGATTGCTGATTGGATAAATTTTATTAAAATTTGGTGTAATAAAACGAAATTACTCCTAAAACCAAAATAATATGAATTGGCGACTGGCCTTATGGTCAACTGGTTAGTGATCCTGCCTGCTAAACTACAAACAGTGTGTTCGTTTCGCACGTCTGGGTGGTCTTAGTGTTCGTTGTTTGTATGTTTGTCAAAAACCTCTAAATCAAATCAGTTAATGGTTGTCTGTCTTTTAAAATAGAAAAAACAAATTAATGCAACACTTCTCAATTTTTTTTAAACGTGTTTTTAACCCCCCCCCCCCCCCCGGTACCACCTCATCGATTAAAACTCGACGAAATGGCTATGTCGGAATTGAACCGACTAATACCACACGGTGTTCCGACACGGCTGTCTGTGGCCGGGGGTTACGGTATAGGCTAGGAAGGATCTCCCTCGACCCCCGACAGACGTGACCACCTGTTTATAACCCAGGTGGTCTCGAAACTGGTTGGAAATTTGCTTCCCAATCCGCGCTCGAAGGGCGTGCTCGGATCGCGTCACGCCATCGTCTTATTTAGCAGCTCTAGTGAATCGCCCACTGCTACAATTCCTAGCTTTACAAGTTGTACAATATAATACAATAAATTATAATTTATTTTATATATTTATATAATTTATATATATTAATATTATAATTATTATATTATAATTTTATATATTATAATATTTATTTTTTATAATTTAAAGTTATCTTTGTGTGCAGTTCATCCCCCAATCGTGTTTATTATAATATTATTTTCTTGTACATATTTCGTGTACATAATATTTTCCCAAAGCATTTATTAAACGTGCTCCTACCATATTCTTTGTTCCATTTAGATAGTGCATATTTTTTAACATAACATATATTTATTTTAAATTTTTTCGAGGTACACTATTAATTTTCGTGTTAAAACTAGAAATTGAAATTTATGTAATTTAACAACAATCTTCTTTTTACAGTAAGTCTAGTCTAGCACTTCTAGCTCTACAAGCTACACTCTAGTCGGTGGAGCGATCAGCACTCTTCTCTATTCTCTGCGATTTCTTTAACCTCTTTATAAATTCTCAACACGCACCTTCTCCTTCACTTTTTCATGTTCATGAATTCTTTAAAGGCCTTCCTCGTCTTCTCTCCCTCTGTTTATTCTACGGATATTATTCTGAAGATGTTGTTTCTTATCAAGTGCTCACGAATTTCCCGCTTTCGTTATAAACATTTCTAATAATTGTCTGTATATTTTAAATTACTAACACAGCATTTACGCAAGCTGTGGTTTTTTCTGTTATGTAGTAATATATGTAAGTATTTGTTTATAATTTGTAGACTGTACAGGTAAACGCCAACAATACAAGTGTTTTACAAAGGCCTTGATTTATTTGTAAAAATCAACTATCCTTTGAATTCGATAAGAGAGCATTTTTCTTAAAAAAAGGAGCTGACGTAATAATTTAATTTGGATAGTTACAATTTTATTTTGTCCGTCTGGCCCGTAGTGTGGACTCGTACCACTTCAGGGCCACCTTTTTGTTTGACTTGACGTAATCACACTCAACATGAACGCCGCTTGGTCAATCTTTGGGTACTAGATAGATAACTGATTGCATGCGGGAGGCGAAACCAATATTTTAGCTGTTACATGACTGAAGTAGTAAATCACAGCTACATTTCACTAAATTGAAAGTTAATTTAGCGAAATGTAGCTGTGATTTACTGAAAAGACTTACGCTGTCTATTTCATTAACTCCTGTGTCGCGGGCTTTTTAAAACATGCAAACGATGGACGGTGTTCTTGATGAACACCAAGACTCAGTGTTGTCCCGTGCGGGGATCGAACACACAACACACGGCGCGGCAGCGTGGTGGCGAGGTGACCACTTAACCATCTGTGTAGTCAAGTCAATCATTGGTTCAATTGTCGGCTCCAGCAATTGAAGGTTTATTCTGTTTTCGTTTTAAACTTGCGACGAAAACTGGAGTTATTAGTTTTATTACAAAAAAGGAGTAAATTGGTCTCTAAACATACACGACACAATGTGGGTGTTAAATACACCTCTGCCTACTTGTTCAGGGATACAGGCGTGAGCGTATATGTATAATCATTTACTTTAAATAAAAGTACATAACCGCATTCAATGCGCGTTTGCAATCCTTTTAAATGGAAAAAGCGTTTTAAATTTAAACTCATTCGTAACATAAAGTAATTTAAAGAAATATACTTTAACTCCTTACCGCTTAGCTCAGCAACATGAACTTCAAATATCTTAATAGCTTTTGAAAGAAGAAGAAAAACCTTGGGATCCGATGATCAAACCATGATTTGGTAACACTAACCATAGCAGGAGTATAGTCATTCTAATATATGTCGCAGAGACTGATTGTCGGCCGCCAGTATCTTCGTCAGACGCGGTCGTTCGTCGTGGGCGAGTAGTGGGTAATCGTGGGAAACGAACAAAAAACTTCCGAGTTTTATGCACCGAATTTAAAGTTCAAAGATAGAAGTTAGGTTACAAGATAATAACAAAATAAGATTAGGTAAGAAACGGTAAGGCGGTACCCAGATATGTTCCCTCGAAGGTCGACGTACCGTGAATGACGGCTTGCCGACACGAGCGATCACTCAAAGGCTCTGCCTGGCGTCTAAATCGAAGTCGAAATTATTCATTTCTAGCTGACAACTGCACAGAGCTCTACACTGTTTTTGTTGCCTATACCTAACAATGAAACGACGTTCAATTTTACTCCCAACGCATTCTTTTATCAGCGAACATTCAGAGCCGGAATCAAACTCAAATTTAAAATGCTCACTAGAGTGGGTTAATATTCCTGATGTGGGCCGGACCACACGTAGGTCAACACGACGCTCCACTGAAACTGACAGAGCAGCGACTCGCTATGTACCCATTGTAGCACTGGGCTGCTTGTTATTTGGTGACGCTGTCCAGAACTAGGTGTAGTTGGTGTCGATGACGAAATCTTCTCTTCCATTTTCTTTCTATCTTTCTTCGGACGTTTCTCGTTTCGACCGTCAGTATGGGTATCCAAGGGAACTTTACGCTTTAGGTAGGAGAACGCCTAAAGTTCTTGTTGCAACTTATGACGAGTAGCCACTACAGTAGTAAATGCAAATTGTTGCAGGTGAGTATCTGTTTGTTCCAAGCGAGCCATAACTTTTGACACAGAAATCTGTTCAACTTTTAAATCCTTCCAATTGTTTAGCAGGGACGTGATTTAACGACTAGACATAGACAGCTAAGTCTTTTCTTTCGGTTAGTTGTTATAAAAATGAATGAGGGTAGCAGCGGTTGGCCTAAAAAGGTCTTTAAATTGTAAGCACGTCATACCTGGATACGTTATCTGTGATAGCCATGTAGATGCGGAGCCTTATAACGCCTTACTAATGATTAAGATGAGCTGGCATACTTCTAAATAGTAAATATGGACGGTGTTACACCACGATCTCGCTTATCGGGATTAAATTGTGGTAAAAACACATCCTTTGTTTCACTTTTGCACTTCAGTTTAAATCAGCGCTTGCATTTGCTGATTTTGCATCTTAAACGGTTATCGCCGCTGATTCGTTGTTGCCGCTGTGATTAGCACGATTTGATCCTAATTCTGATGTCGCAGATTGATTGTGGGTAGGTGTGTGGAATAAAATAATTGAGTTTTATATACCAAATTTAATTAGAAGGTAGATTACAACAAGAAAATAAACTAAGAATAGGTATGAAACGGTAAAATACTTTCTAGATATGTTCACTAGAAGGTCGACGTATCGTGAATGACGACTTGTCGACACGACACACAAAGGCTCTGCCGGAAGCGATTTGCAGCACGACGGTGGTGCCTCTCGTGGCGTCTAAGAACCGTGATCATTTCCGGATGCGACATACATATATACAATAACTAATCCTGACTGTTCAATTTCTTTTGTCTACTGACATCTCTTCTATATCGTCTCTTCACCCAATGGTTGCCTGGGAGAGATCGCAAACCGTGATGAGGTCGCCAACTGTACTCACGCTTTAGCTAGATAACATTCCATTTTTCTTTAATTTCTTTCTTTGTTTTGCAATAAATATTTATCTATATATCAGACTTAAGGACATGAAACTAGTGAAAATTAACGCTCTAAATCAACTTTAGTAGATTTAGAAGAGAAGTTTGAAAAATTTACTAGTAAAAAAAGGAATTACTAATGTAATAAAGCTGAAGAGGTTTTGTATATTTAAACAGATTAATCTCTAAAACTATCAGTCCCATTTAAATGATTCTTTTGTATTGGTTAGAACATTTATAAGCTATAAAACATCTCGGCGCTACTATTAGGACCGGAGCAGTGACCACAAAATCAAGTAAAACTGCAGAAGACAGCTACTTTACGAATACGTGTCTGGTAGAAGTGTCCGGTGACCTACGCCTCACTTTAAGCCGGAAATTAAGTTTATTGAACTAATTTTACTTACACGAACGAGTCAAAAATACTCACAAATACTGTTTTACTATAAAGCACGTTGAGATTCGTAAATATAGATACATTTCGGAACATAGTACTAATTGCGTCACTTTATTTTTACTCTCGTCTGACCTTTTATTTTTTTTTCGTCTATGTTTGAGGCCGCGGTAGTGGAATTTTTTTGATTTGCTGTTGCGTTATAGCGCTGTGGTTGTTTTTTAGTTTTTTGTAATACTTTGTGGAAGTTTTGATTGGTTCACTGGTTAAGTGATTTTGTTGGAGACATGATGTAGCAATAATTTATTCTCTAAACTTGTGTAATTCCTGATAAAACTTGTAATGATTTCCACGATTTGTGATTTCAGAAGAATTTAGAAATGTTTTATGAGAAACTTTTAAAAAATATTTTGCTATCATTTCGTTGATAGTTTGGTTTACTACCAAAATATTTATAAACCATTAAAATAGTTCTAAACCAGGTGCTGGTTTAGAACTAAATATATATACTCCCAAAATCATTGCTCACAATAGCAATAAAAAAATATTTATATCAAATAAACCAATAATAGACATTTTTGAATTGTCACGTATAGGAGTCCATCAGTCTTGAAACTAGTTGCCTATTACGCATTGATACGTAGATCCCATAAACCGATACAAGATACTACAAGGACTCACTTTTTTTCTTCTTTTTACAATTTCCATACATTGTTCAAAAATATAATTTTAGGAATTGTAAAAAAACATTCGACTTAATATTGTATTTAAAATAATAAATTCATCTCAATCTGGAGGAGTCCCCTCCAGATTAATTATATCAATTATATCGATGTCTCAATGCACAAGCTATGAAAGTTTTAAAGGCTGTATGAAATCACGGTGCTGGCATAATACCCGGGAGCACAATGCTGAGCTGAAACCATTATTGGCTTATGCAGGGGTTACTTTCTGATGTTATCTGATAATATATCGTTTGTTCACTTTTGTATGTGTTCAAAATATTTATTTCTTTCTTCTGTTATTTTCATTGTACATTCCCGTTGATATACAACGAAGTTACAATTTAACTTAGTACTAAACTAAAAAGTTTAGACTATCAGAGAACTTGCAACCATACATACATACATCTAATCTACTCAAAATGAACTCCTAGCTCCTCCTTCCGTGTTGTGGGGGACTTTAGAAACATACAAACAAAGAAAATAAACACACCCGGAATAACTATTTGTGGATTACACTAATTTTCATCACGTTTGGTCATCGAAATCACGCGCTCTGCGTTAGCTGTCAGTGTCACTAACCACTACACAGATCGGTCAATCAAACTCTTATTTATAACCCAGGTACCAACTGTTACTATCATAACTACACTCTGCACTCCCGTCTTCAGACAATCATAATGAGGGTGCTTGGTAAAGTCTATTTTGCATGCCCCTATTTAGTAAGGTACTGACATACTTACCTCCAACAAAAGCTATACACATATACTCATCCGTATAACTCCGCAGGGTGGGCAGAAGCGTATTAAACTTCCACATTTTGCCGACTACAATTTAGTCCTAATTACGTAACATGGGGTAGGCTAATCCCTTAGTCGTTTTTAAGGCGCTCACTTGAAGAGATGGGGTGACCCTATACTACTCGACCGAGAACCACGAGACAAAATAGGGCAGGATAGGGATAGGAACAGGGAGATAGGGATTCACCGAGACTCACATGGCTACAACAACACAAACAAATGCAACGAAAACTCAATAAGTAATAAATAAGTGTCTTATGCACTTACCGCGGTTAGTTTACGTTTTGTTTATATAAAGGCACACAACTCATTTCCTGATCTAGTTTTTGTGTAAAATTTAATGTAATAAAGATAATTGTAATTAGGATGTTTAAAAATAGCACGAAAACAACACCACGGTCTATTTTTGAACTAAATTTGTTTTTCTATGAAGTAAAAAAGTAATTACGGGTTACCGGCCGTGGAGCTTGTTATGAGATGTTATTCGTGTAAAACAATTGGCTTTTGAGACGCTTAACAGTTACTTCTGCCATACACATATAATAAACAAAGAATTAATGTAAAAGAGCCATGCTTAGGCACGAATGGGCCGGCTCGACCCATCCCCCCTCTCCTCTTTCCCTTTGCTGCATCTGAGGAATGGGGGCCTCATCATCGTCAAAGGCGGCAGCGCACTTACGACTCTTGAGTTGCAGGTGTCACTCGACGGTGGTCGTCACTTACATCAAGTGACCAGTCTGTTCGACTATCTCCTTAAAAAAATGTATTTAAAGCAAGTAGGAGGTACTTACTACATGGAGTTTTACGATACTGTTTCCATTCAAATCTGTCTCTCATTAAGAAGTTATGCTGGAATAAAAAAAAAGTTATGTTATACTTGTATGTCCCTACATAAACCCTGACAATTTATATAATAATTAGAATCAGGATGGCTGCCAGCTTTTTTGACGACAGTTGTAACTCTACAAGTCTGGTAGTGCCATGGATCCCACGAACTACAAACCCGTTACCTGTTTGTCAACAGTGTACAAATTAGTTACGTCCATTCTTAGAGTTAAAATAACAACACATGTAACTACTAACAATACTAGAATAGATGTAGAAGTGGGGCACATGGCACTAAACAGTTCCTTATTATTGACATGACTATTAAACGACAATTTCGCTGTAACCTAAAAGATTTGTCAACATGTTGAATAGATTATATAAAAGCCTACCACTCTGTACCGCATACGTGGCTCCTCAGGGCTATACAGTTTTATAAGATTGAGACAAGAGTACTGTCCTGGGGGCATGTATGCAGCAAAGGCGACCGGTTCTTTGCTATCCAGGATATCGACAATCTAAAGGTGACCGCGAGTATTTAAAGATCAGGCGCGGGATATTTCAGGATGAGAGTTTGAGTCCCTTGTGGTTTTGCTTAGTCTTGAACCTGGAGTCAGGAACTTTGCAACTTCCTTGATATAGATGATTTGAAACTGCCTGCAGCAATTTCCAATTGATAAGATTACAAGAGATAGCTGAACCCATTAGTAAATGTATTAGGATGGATTTTGGTGTAGATATTGTCAGTCATGAGTGTGAAAAAAGGCAGGAATGTGAAAACTGAAGGGGTTGAACTTTTAGCGTCTACACACCTTAGACGATCTATAATTACTGACAGGACTATTGTTGCCTATAGGCCTGATGTAGTGGGGATAGACGATTAGAGCGCCGAGCAATGGTTATTGACATTACCGTCCCCGATGACGACAATTTAATAAAAGCTGAAAAAGATAAACAAATAAAATATTTGGATTTAACTCATGAGTTTGACACACAAACACCTTCAGAGGCTCACGTTAGGTAGCTGGGTGAAGGGCCTAATGCAGAAGGCAGTTCTTGATACGGCACGTATTGTGAAGAGGTCCGTCTCTGGAGCCCTATTTTCTATATTCTTAAACGTAGTTTGTTTTGATTGATTAATGTATTTAAAAATGTAATTTACATTTTTTTTATAATAATAACTTATTTGATAATTCATTGTAATCGTCTTTAGTATGTAACTGTTTGTAAATCGTTATAAATAAATAAAACAGAACAGTAATATTTTAGCCAGTTTCTTGCGGTTTTTTGCGGCGGCCTTGACAATCAAAGAACAAACTCAAAAACACTAGACTAAAAGCCCAGTTCAATTAAGAAATGGAACATATTTCTATTAATCCTTTCCGCGTCGGACAGGCAATGTCACTCAGAAAGGTTTCTGCAAGTTGCGTAGGCGTCGGTAACTCATAACTTTCTTTATTTCAATTTCAATGTAAACAGCCTATATCTGTAGGTGTCGGTTTTCGACCAGTATGGCGATCATATTTTTAGACTGTTTTTTCTCTAGAAATACTTGACATTGGCAGAATCTCTGCATTTAATTTACACGCGAGAGTCCATAAATAAATAATTATAATAATATATCTCCGTAGGGGTAAGCAGAGGCGTAATGGCCCGGTAATGAGCGTGGTCAAATAAAAACCAATATCGTCTACCAACCGCCACTTTATTTAAATAACAAGTAAAATATTTTTAAAATACCTGTGCAGGTGTTATTAGCTAATACATAGTAATCAAATATATTTATTATTTTAAATACATATCAGTATTTCAATGAGAACAAAAAATATAAGATGTCTTGGTTGGCTTTCTTTATGGATCGCATACAGAACAAGGGTTGCCACTACAAGGAAAATATCGTCATTATTGATTAAAATTGCAATTTCAAATAGATCATGTAATTATATATCATTAACAGCACAAAAAATCAAGTTTCTCTCGTAAGGGGAGACGAGAATATTCAATATAAATATCCCCTTTTCTTCACTGCGAATTTTAATGGCAAGTAAGTATTACATTTCTGTTAAAGCTTGGCAACCCTAAAGAGAACCCTAATCACACACTGAGACAGATCAATTACCGCATCGATTGTAAAAATATAGCGATTAAGTCGCAGTCGACCGACCACAAAATACTATCAAATATTGCGATATGTAGACGGGCGACTTTACTATGCGATCAATCGTAGTCTATATGCGTGTTAATATCTCAGTTCTTTAACTTTAATCAGTTAATGCATGCAACGTCGTTGTCTGTGGTACCTTAACTTTTTAAACCAGTGATTCCCAAATTGTGACTTCCTCAGTCTTTAATTAATATCATAGTTATACTAAGCTCTGTCTTATTCTTATACCCAATTGTAGATTTTTCCAATTATTGAAAAACAAAATCGGGGCAGAAAAAAGTTAAACATATGAGGCATGATTTTATATTTATTTTGCTAATATTTGCCTAAAGCCTGACAATTTCGACTTCTTTACTTTATTACTCATTTCCTAACAACGTACGTTACCTCCTATCGCTTTTCCAGAAATTATCAAAATTTCGAGAAAAAGTTGTATTTATTTATGTGACTATATATACTCGTATTCGCTAATAATTCTCACCTTAGTGGGAACGCTGTTATAGGTAAGATCCACACTGTTCTCTCCGCCGGCACTCATACGCCGTGACAACTAATAGTAACGTTACAATACCATCCGTCTTCGCACAAATTGCCAGGCTACACGTATTATCTACTACAAAAATCACACTTGAATCTCTGGTTTGTCATAACTATCGACCGATATTTCGCAACTATATAAATTCATTCACTAACAAACAACACAATAACATTCTAGTCGGTCTTTTCAACAAAATGGCTATTACACTGTCATATATATTTTTGAATCATATATAATTTAGTCAGAGGACTCGGGCTTATAGGTATGCGGCCCTGGCCTGCTCGAGCTATTACTGTCAACATACTTCAAATTCTCTCATCTAATCCCGAAAAATGCCCGGATGTCGGTAATACGTAAATGGGACTTAATTTTAATGGGCAATATGTAGGCGTTACTACGTCTCAGACTACCCCCTATGACGATACAGGCGTGTGCACGTATATAGTTTTGAAGTCTTAAACGCACCTACTAAATAACTTATAAAAATAATTTAACATATTCATTTTTAATATAAACTTGTGAACAATCTTTAAGAAAATATGTTTATCAAAAATAACTAAATATAGTGGTAATTAATTTATAAAACAATAATTTCTATTGGAGCTACAAATCATTGTCGTCACTTTTGCGTAGCTTCGCGTCAGACGTGTGTTTGTACCCCACCCAGTACACTAGCGTCGTGAACAGACACTTTGTACAAAAAATACTAGTTATATGTGAATCGTGTTGCTACTTAAAAATAGCAAAGAAAAATATATATAAGATGTGTAAATAAATAGTTTATAGCGAAAATATAAATAAGGCATATATGTAGATACCGATTATGAAACGATATGGATTGGTCGCCGTGTGGTTATCGGTGTAAAAGAATAAATACCACTCATAAAAGGCACTAAGGATCGCACAGATCTAGTAGACAATATCTACCTATACAGTAATATAGTGCCCGTAAGTAGGACTAAATTATTGTAGCCAAAAAGTGTTAGTTTGAGAGTCCCAATCTCCACGTCTAATGTAGTCTACGAGTACCGACGGTGATTTAAAACAATAATGACAGTGTAATAGTTAGAAGTTAAGGTGCGCCCACAGACGTGCGACAGACACGACAATAACGAGGCGTCCGTGCGACGGCGCTACTAGTAGTCATCGATGTCGTATAGGTTGTCGATCTCCTCGTCGTCCAGCTGCATCGACTGGAAGTCCACCTTGTAGCGGAGAAGACCTGCAACAGATACAGCAACATTAATATCATAATTATCTCATTTTTATAGCTTCAACTATATTGTAATGCAGATAGCTATATATATAGTTTTTATGGAATGACATTTAATATGGAGATTTTAGCCATTTTAAGTGTATTTTTAAGTCAAAATAAAGTTAATTCATAAATACCGAACAAGTATAGATTCTAGTTCTAGGGTATTCATGTTTTCATTCATTCATATGTTTTTGTATACAATTGTATTTTTCTCTGTAAGCGATTATTTAATAATCTTTTGAGAAAAAGAAAAATCTTCTTTAACCGCAATGAAAGAAAGGCGAGGCTACATAACTGGCAAGGCGTGCAACTTCACTGGGAAGTCTTGGATCGTAAAGTTAGAAGAAAAAAATCGGGTGCAGCGGTGTACATTTTATTGTTAGGACAGCCTACAACAACTGTTGTTATTACGTTTGCGTTATATGTTATAATAGGCGGCCCCAGACTCCCAACTGTAAAACATAATATTAAGTAACATAACACGAACCTAATTGACGTAACAGAACTTTATAACATAGAAATAACAAATTGACAAAACAGCGAAATAACAAATATATTATATGGATCAATTCCAAAGTAAATACGTGAAGATGTAACATATTTTCTGATAGAATGATGGAACGTTCAAGATTGAAATATAAAATAAGATAACAGTTATTTAGCCGTATACATCCACAGCAAATGTTACATTTATGGTGTATGTATGACCCTGAAAGTAGCGCCAGCACGCCAGGTATACAAGTAATAGGTTATCACGTTAATCGAACCTCTTGGAAGGGATCAACAAAATGTGAATTTTATGTGTGGAAGTTGACGAATACAGGAGTAGGTGAGTACCAAACAGAAGATGAATGGACTGAGTGAAAGGGGTATGGCTAGAAAAAGAATATTCAACGAAATGCCGAATGAAAGAGTGGATAGGAAGAAGAGAACACATTGCACCAAGTGTAAGAAGACCACGTACCGTATGTGTTTATATTTTAATAATTAAATATCTTAATTAAAGGTGTAGTGTATAAAGCGTGACCTTGAAGACGGAACAATGTTTGTACCCACGACAAATATACATCTGCAAAAAAAAAGTGTTAAAAAAACAAGCCGTTTAAAATTATTGACCGTTTTAGCTTATATGTACTATCATCTCCAATTCTCATGATTGCAATGTTAGACATGTATATTTTCGATGGTTAAACAAAGTGTTCCATTTTCTAGATCACGCTGTATGTATAATGCAGCAATTAAAACTTTAAATTTTAAATCACAAAACATAACACAATTACGTAATTATGATTTTGTTGTTAGCACTACTTTTCTGGGAAGTTTTCTTAATAAAAGCATAGCATGTAATATAAAAAGTAAATCTGTAGACCTTACGAACTAACACATTCATAATGAATGTTGTTGTTCGAATGTTTCACTTAATAATGTAAAAAATCATACCATCAAATATTGTAAAATGCATGCAAATAAACACAAACAATTATATACACAATGTTCATAAAATTACCTTTTTCCTTTCGGTTAGCATGTTTATAAGAAAACTCAATGTTAATAAATTAATCAGTAGAACATATAATATGTTTAGTATCAAAGTAGGCCATTTCTACAGCTTCAATTGCTGAAAGTTGGGTTAATAATACCGAATTTACATTTTCCATTAAATGCTGACATTAGAATATTAATTAAAATCCACGAGTCTTCATAATTTTACAAGTAATGTTCTGCGAAATATAACACAGCGCTGTCTAAAGAAAAATCTTATAATAGCTTATGATATAGGTTCCAGAAAATAAATTTAAATACCAAAAAACATTTTTTTGTCACATAAATAAAATATTTTGCACGAAACGAGTCGAACCCGCTCTGCTGACGACATTCCCGCATTCAGAATTAATTAATTAAAATTTAATCAACCTTCTTTTAACTTTTAACGCTTTAGACAGCAGGTTTTTTAATTACATTTTTGCAAACATTTTTTTTTGCATATCGAGTTTATGAAAAAAAAGCATAAACAAAATAGGGATAAATAAGTATACAACATTGCATTTTAGCCCACTTTTTATTATCTTAATTAAGTAGAATTGAAACGTTTTTACTTATATATAAAACATATATCTTTTTTAAACTAAACATACATAAATTGCGTTTTGGCCGTTAGAAGGCGCCACAATAGTAAAACCAATTCCTTTTTATAGTTAATTGCTCTATCGAAAACAATTACGGCTTCTGTTTTGGCTCTTTTATTGGAGTAGACGCTTGTCGTCAAAGTTACATGTTGTAAAGTGACTCCGAAGACGAAGAAAGCGCTATAAATAAATGAATTATTGTAATTTTAAGATTATGAATATAATTAGAACTTTGCTCCATTTGTGTCCTCCATTCGGAAAAAAAATATAATTTTATCAATTTATTTTTTCGATAACAGCCGTATTAAGATTCGATTAGAATTAAGTACAGGAATATAAATATTAAAATTAAGTATAAATATGAGTGGCGCCATCTATCGTCGTCTTTAAGGTCCCATATTATGATATTGACCTTAAACTACAACCGATTCTGGTCTTGAAAATCCATTTTTATGCTATATCCACGCTTGTGTTTTGTTGTTAAGTATATGATTTTTTTATGCAGTCTTGAGAACCATTTTAGAGTGTTCACTTACCACATACGTTTCCAATAAGAAAAACAGTCAGAATGGTTGCGTTTTTGAACTGATTGCTGTGTAATTGAACTCTGCTTGACACTTGCAAGGTTTTCGGCATAGCATCAATCTGGGCAACACGGGGTTAACCGACTTGTCAAACGGGTAGGAAACATAAGCTCATTTAGATCTTAGTACTGGTCATATATAAACAAAAGTATATTATTTTTGTTGAGAGTCATCATGTGTGATTGATTCATTTATAATATTATTAATTATTCAAAGAAATTTAAAAGTATTTTCATTACAATTGTACCTGCGTTTTTGTATATAACATAATAAGCACTTCTTGCTTGTCTCTAATTTCATAATATTCCAATAAAGTCGTATAATACGGATATGAGTGGCCTAATATTAGCTCAGAAATACACAGAACACAGTTTCATCCAGGGGCGGTACCTTCATTTCAATTTTTATTCTTATTTTATAATAAGATCATTAGATAATTTGTTCGATGTTAACGTAAATCTATTCGATAAATTATTTCCTTGCATTTCTTTCCAAATTATTGACACATAACAATTGTGATGGGCTTGCTCTATTTTGACAATCTGGATACCCCACTGGTTTTATCTATTTCTATTGGAGGCGGAACAATGAAACCATGTATTATGTTACTGACGGCGAAAATTGAAGACGCATTCATTTCATGCATTCTAAATGACGTTGTAATACGTTGACCTTGAATAGCGCGGTTCATTCGTGCAGGACGCGGGCACGAGGTAATGCAGATAAAACAAACTTAAAAAAATGTTTTGGTTACTTCATTAAAGGTTAAAAAAATGCAAATTTTAAGACAAAAAACTTGATTAGTGCATTAATTAGGAGGAAGGTCAACCACAAGCCGCAAGATTGCCTTCCAAAGAAAACGGTTCCCCAACATTTATATTTATATATTAAACATTGTATAATATAAACAGGACAGCCGCGTGATATTGAATTAACTCATTGATATTAACATAATAAATCAATTTTCGTACCAACCAACTTATAGGTCTGGCCAATGATAGTGATCATTAGTCATATTGTACATGAAAATAACTGTAATACGCGAAAAACTGTCAAAATATTACATTATTTTTTGAAGGACTTTTGTTTTGGAAAGCTGTAAGTATAGTAATCAACACTGTTTTTGGTTACAAGCGTCGTCGTCGTCGTCATGTAGTTTCAGCTTTGCTTTGTAAATAACAATAAATTCAATATTCTAGCTAGTTTTTGTTATATAATATTACTGGCAAATTGGATTAAGCTAAATTATAGATCTTTATAGCTTTCATTTGTAATTCGAAATAGTACGTTCCATTTTTAAGTCAAAACTTCAGTCTTCATGATAAGATCACGTAAAATAGGTATATATAAACAGCTCATGCGAACATATTGTTACAGATTCACATTCATTTATGTATCTTGTTATATTTAGTTAATATTTCTGAGCAGTTTCACACGAATACACATATGTATGGATAATGTATGCACCAATACTTAGTAAAGATTATAGACAAAACGATGATGTCAACTTTAAATTAGTATTTATTTAGATAACTGCAAAAACAGCGATTCATTCGTTCACTTCTGTATTTTTGAGACAACAGTCGAAATTATAAAAACTTGTTTACATCAGGGACATTAGTTTAGGGCTTTTTAATTTATAAAATGTCACGTGTTTTGTTTTAAAATTTGATTAAACTACTGATTATAGAATGCACACAATATGTTTTTTTGAAGTTATTAATTTTTAATTCTCTTATTTTAATTTTGTCGTTCGGTATCATTATGACATCGCTTTTAATGGTCAATGAGAGTCTTTTTTTATATATTTACCTACCATAATGACTACACTCTGCCTGATGGAAAGCAACAAGTGGAGTCTAAGAATGGTCGTCACCATCCTCATTGCAAGTGTAGTCAATGCAGCATGGTTACCCACAATATGGCGGCCAGGTGAGATGCGTTTTCACGCCCCGCTTAAAAGAGCCGGGATCAAAGTGGGAGCGAATGCATAGCGGGTTGATTTAGACAACTGTTGTTAGTATTTTTTAAAAGTAGAGAAACAACATCACGCAGCTGTTATAGAGGATGCATATGAAAGTCATTATTCCAGTCTAAGTCTAGATTATCAAAGGTTACCACCTATACGTAATAATCACTTATTTTAAGCTTGATGATAAAATATAAGTATTAAATAGTTGTATATAAGTTATAGGGGGACAAAGCAATAGTTTTTAAACAAGTGTTTATGCCGTCATAATGTTTATTTATAAACTAAGAATCTGCTCTGCAGTAGTACCTCATATTCTCCCTTTTTTTCAAATTCTTAAACTTCAGTTCATTAAAATCTATTAAACGATATTTTTAGGCAACCAATAACCATTCTAAACAAGATCGTAAACATAAGTTTAAGATTTAAAATCAAACTACCCTGAAATCAAAAAGCCATTTGATCATTCCTCCGGAGGGTTAAAATGAACTGTTATATAAGAACATAAAAACTCATTTCAACTAAGTTTGTACTACATACTATCAAACGCTGCGTTATATAGCGTACACCGTTTAAACAGTTAGACTCACGCCTATGTCCGCGAAGGGGTAGGCAGCAGAGGCATCTCAAACACAGACATTTTGCGAACTATGAATAAGTAACAATTTTATATCCCCAAGTATGTGATTATAATTAGCACTTTATTGGGTAGCATTTGAAGTCGCTATTCGTTTATCTATACCAAATTAGTTCGCTTATGCCAATAATTCTTGAAGTATCTCAACCGCGCTATTAGTTGTAAACAATATTATTGGAATTGCTATTTGTTGTTTTATATTTATTATTTTTAATTCGATAAACGTATGTAAAACATTGTTTTACCCAACCCTGTGTTTCCAAATACCATTTAGTCCTGAGACTACCCGTATTCATTATGAATAAAAGTTTATTCCAAACGCAACATTACTTACTGATTTACTAGTATTTTATCTCAACTTTTCTTGTTTCATATTTTGACTATGGCTTCGTAAACTATTGAAAGTGAAAATCTTACAATAGGGAGATTTAACTACGTTAAGGTAAATAATGCAGAGCGTTTTATTGATTGATAATGTCAGTCCAGTAACTGTGGGTTTTATACTGAACTGAACTGAACTTTCTCAAAAACTGTTAAATTGCTCTCTTGTAGACATTTTCACTTTCAATAGCTTAAGTAAGAGCAGTCGATTTATTTATAGATATTTTCCACATTTAGCACATAGGCGGACTTAAATACCTAAAGCAGTCTCTGTCAGTCCTAGATAGTCCCTATGAACGCAGCGTCCGATCCTCGACTTACAATAACAAAGTAAGCATTTTATAGTTTTAAAATATTACTTAAAAGTGGCGTTTTTTTATTTAAAAAATTCTTGAAATTCTTTATTTAATAGTCATCCAGGTCTACGTCGTCAAGCGGCTCGTCTAGTTGAAGCGATTGGAAATCCACTTTGTAACGGAGAATACCTGATTTATATATGTATATTTATGTAATTATAGGTCCAACGATGTCCGAGCAGCAAGAAAATAAAGAAAAGATACAATTAGCATTACAATTATTAAGTAACATTCGGTTAGTAAATTAATAAACATTCATTGGCATGTATAATATATACAGCATGATTCAAAAATATATATTTTTTATTTTTATCAATCTCATTCAATTCATGCGTTACAAATGCACATAAAAGTCTGAATTAAGAGAATTACTCTTAGTTTATTCCTCTGACACCTAATTACAAGTAGAGATGTAAACTAAAGACTAAGCCTAGGGAAAGAATTTACAAATGCATTATGTGCTGTATGCTTGCAAAACCGCAAAAACATCTAACAATTTAGTATAAAGTCATTGTATAATTGTACTAATACTTATTATAAATAAATAAAACTGAGATGATATACAAAAAAGTAATTATAGTATTTTTTTAATAATAATGACATCAGTTATTTAATACAAGGCTGTCTGATCTTGAACTAAGCAGAGCTTGTACTATGGTAACCAGACTGCTGAGGAACATACTTGGATATTTCACACACATATTTTAGTACTGCATGGGTATCGAGCCCTCACTTTCCACTATACGAATAGGCCAGTTTATAATAGTATACAAGACATATAACATGTGGAAATCGCAAATAATGAACCCTTGGATATCGGAACTTCACATACGTCTTGCATAAATGTAGTTTCATCTATCAAAGTTAACATATGAAAGTGTGTTATTTATACAGTTTTTACAATAAGATAAACAAATTGAATACTATTTTGTTATAAAACCACAAGATTTATTTATTTTTCCGAAATTAAAATCGTAGTTTTATTATCTGTATGTCACGTAACCGAAAACACCGACCAACGATTCTTCTCGCCAGTGACGTCACTGTCGCACAAACAAGTTTTTGTGTGCAAGTAACAGCGAACAATTTAAATATTTTTATATTGTGAATTTGTGGCTTTAAATTATAGTTGGCCATACTTTCATTTCTAGTTTAGAAAAACCAACAAAGGTCAGTCCTATGCACATTTGAAGTTTCTTTGTGTCTGCTATTTTATTTATTTTGAGGAAATAAAAAAAACATTTTAAAGTATATCTAAAAAAATGTAGAATAAGTACATAGACCTCTGAGAATAGCCTTCTCAGAGGTCTATGTACATAAAATAAATAGTTTATATTCAATATTGTGTACATACCTCCGATACCACCAAAGCCCCGAACAAACTGGCTTCCCTCCTGGCTCTTGTCAGTGATGATCTCTAGGGTGGCTCCGAATGACTTGTAGTTGTTAGCCAACCACTCCAGTAGCGGCTGGCATTCCACCAGCTCCAATTCTACCCCGCTCTGAAACATTATAATAGAGGATTAGCTTTGAATCTGAGCTATCATAAACTAACAATTTATGCACATCTGATCCATACTACTAAAGAAAAGATGAATGGACTGCATGAGAGAGGATATGGCTAGAAAGGGAGTAAGCAGTACACTAGCAATGACGGGCCTGTTGATCCCGTGGTTAGTAACTCTGACTTATTTGAGAGTTGTATTTAAAAAAGAAAAATAAAATATAAAGATGAATGGAAGTAGAAAATACATTGCGCCCGTTCCCAAACAAATTTGGGAAATAGGCAAGGAAATTAAATTATATAAATTCGAAGAATGTTAAAAAAAATATCTTTTTACTTTTTCATTCATATTTCTTTAATATATAATTCATATTTTTCTCGACATTGTGTAGAGGAAACACATGTCGAAGTAACATTTTATAACACATAAGATTGAAGGCTTTACTTAGAGGTACTGCCACCAATGGCAGAAATAAAGCCTAAAGGTAGTGATGTATGGAAGGACTTCAGTTGCATCCCCTATCTACAAACAAATATTTTTTAACATTATTTTGACCAATAAACCTGAGAGAGATTCTATTCATTATTCTCTAGAGAGTGTAGGTGATCCCAACAGGCAAAGTCAAGTATATACTATACCGACTTGCAATCACCAAAACAAACTGACAGTACAAGCAGCAGTTTAGCAACAGAAAGCTATTTAAACAAAAAAATAGTTACTTCTTTATCTGTGAAATGTGACTTGTCCTTTTCTTGCTCAGGGGTTAAGTGGAGAATCGTCTCCTGATTGGTTGCGTGCGACTTCAGGACGTATCTGAAATTATTAGGAAAAATTAATTATAAACTTTTAGTTTATGGTATAGGGAGTCAAACGAGCACAGGGGTCACCTATTGGCAAGCGACTTCTGCCGCCCATGAACACTTGCAACTCAGGTGTCACAATAGTGATGTCCGCCTTTTAGGGGAAAGGAAAGTGGGTTGGGCCTCCGGTAACCTCACTCACTCGGTCACGCAATGCAAACTTTGTTTAACAGGCTTACTGTGAAGCCATGGTAATACTCTGGTCGATAAGTGCCGAAGCATGGCTCTCCCACGTTATAAATATAGGTTTTTATTATATTTTTATATAGACTCACTTTCATTGAGCATATAGCTTTAGTTAACACAGAATTCTAACTAGTCTAACAAACACTAGTGTTACAAAATGTTTTTATTACCTAATTATGCCCAAAATCCCTAAATGGGTTTGGATGGATGAACAAACTATCTCTGTGCCAAATTTTATTGATTATAGTCTGGAACAGCACATACGCTATTTTCTATATAAAAAATGTGCCCAGGACCAATATGTTGGCGTAACACCCCTCTTACGATGTTGATATAGTCACACAATAATAGCATATGTAAGGGATTGAGATAGTGATAATTATGAATATAAATAGATAATTAAGGTTGCCACTTTACCACTATTGCATTAGGTTTAAGGCCTGTAATAGTTGCTAAGCATTTAATATATAATAATAAATAAATGCACAGTTAACATTTTTAGTTTGTATATTATAAGTATTATAGTATCCATAACCATAACAATTATGGTTGCAAACAAGTATACTAAATGGTATGTTGGTAGCTGGTTATTGTAACCAAACAATGGGAGGATTACTTTCTGATTTAAGAACTTACTAGCTGGTGCTCGGTACGTCTTATTCACGTCTTAAGCATAGAAGTACGTCAAACTTAACAAATTATTGGTTCTATTTAATGTCGTTCTGTCTTTCGTCTTCGAGTCAAAAAGTAGCTTTCGTATTTTTCCATGCTTCTGTTTATTTTTATACCATTTCAAACGGATTGGTTAACAAACAGACAGAAATGATGAAACAAAACAGTAGCTTTAAGTACGAATACAGGTCCGTTACATGAAGTCTGCCCGTTTGGAAATAAAAATTGAAGACCATGATCCCTTCATTTGCGATTAGGATGTGAAGCGGTAGTAGCGTAATGGCTAACGTATCAGTCTTGAAATTCCATGGTTGCGGGTTCGAATCCCACTACTACAGTACCAAAAGAGACTCTATTTCCAAAAAACAAGTGTGTAGACTAGTTAGATAGGTAACAAGGTAGTTTGTTAATAAATGTTATTTTCGGTCAAAATATGTTTCAATGTAAATTTCTCTGTCACTAACAATGGGAGTATTATAAGCATCTTAATACTTACAATCTCCTTTCTATGTCATAATAATTAAATGAAAACCGGCTCAGCTGTTTAGCTGTGAAAGTGTAACAGATAGGTTATAAATTATACTTTCGCATATTAATTATAAGTAAAGAAGTATAGATTTAATAACCTGACTTGGATAGATTTGTACAGATCTGTCTCTATTAAACAAAAAAAATGCATAAATAAGCACTAGAAACATGTCATAATTCAAAGTGTGGTGTGGCTAGTTTGTAAGATAATATGCACTGGTGTTATGTATTTACATATACTGATGTCTATAGATTTATCAGCGCCTTAGCGATTATAAATCAATAGCCATCGGAATGTTGGCTAAGATCTGTCTAAAACAAAGCCCCTGTCTCATTTCCTGGATCCAACGGAATCACCCACAAAAGCTAAATAATCCTTACCTTTGAATATCAAGGTTCTCCCAACAAATGAGCGTCTCAACGGCGCCGAGCTCTAAAGCGCGTAACGTATCATCCACGCCGAAGCAATATTTACCGGTATCCTGAAAAAAATAAAGTACATCGTCATTAATATGTAGTAGTTAGTTCTTGCTTTTCGTCTATTTTACTCGAATAGGGCCACCCCATTCCTTCCCGTAGGTGTCCTAAAAGCGACTGAGATATCGGACTGTTATCTATCAGTACACACAGTATATATGCGGTGCCCGGAAGACGGTAACAGGCTTGACCCCTATTAGGTAAGTGGGACCACACAGCGGGGTCATCTGTTGTTCATTAGGCGGCCAGGTTTGCCGGGGTGCACAACTACTACCGATCAGGGGTACACCCGAGACCTCGGCAATAAGACTATGTTACGGAACACCGTGTGGTTTTAGTCGATTCGAGTCCGACATACCCAGTAGGGTAATGACCCGTGGGGGTATCGCCACATAAAAAAAAATTGTACCAAGCTAAGGTTGGCAAAATGTCGATGTATGAGACGGTTCTGCCCACCCCTTGGGCCATATTGGAGTGAGTGTGTGTATGCAATATATTAAGATATAATTTTAAATATTAATAATAACGATATGTTTATTTCCATAAAATATGGTATAAAAGGCTATGATAGATTAAACATAAACAATACGCTGTCGGAGGTAAATGAAAAACATAAACAAAGTGACATCATTGAAGTATACAGCTAAACTAAAAAGCAAAGAATACTGTATCGCAGAGATTCAAGAGTTCTTTAAACTTTAAGAATTTGTGTTTATTTCATAACCTGTGAAGATATCATAACAAATGCACACTTGTTGTTGTATTTTATAACTTTAATTATACTCAGTTGTCCATTACTTGTCCTCTACCAATTACTTTTGTTTTATAATACAACTCCCGAATTGGGTATGATTCCTGTGTTGTGAGGGACTTCGCAAACATTCAATTGCTCTAGGACATCATTGCTGGATGCATGGATTTGTATTAGTACTTAAATATATAATACCATGTTTAAAAAAAATACCTAAGTTTTAGTATAATAATTTCACTGCCTAAAAAATAATTATTTAAAAAAATGTTATATCTGAAGTGTGGTTTATATGCAACATAAAAATGTTATATCTAAAGTGTGGATTATATTCAACATAAAAATGTTATATATAAAGTGTGGATTATATACAACATAAAAATGTTATATCTAAAGTGTTGATTATATACAACATAAAAATGTTATATCTAAAGTGTGGATTATATACAACATAAAAATGTTATATCTAAAGTGTGGATTATATACAACATAAAAATGTTATATCTAAAGTGTGGATTATATGCAACATAAAAATGTTATATCTAAAGTGTGGATTATATACAACATAAAAATGTTATATCTAAAGTGTGGATTATATACAACATAAAAATGTTATATCTAAAGTGTGGATTATATACAACATAAAAATGTTATATCTAAAGTATGGATTATATACAACATAAAAAGCATGACAAATGTTTCAAATATGCCTCAAAATCTGTATATATAATTTTAATTAGTAAATGAATACTTGCACTTTTTCGTTTTCTAAAACTTATCTTACTTCTTCTTCTTCTTCTAAAACTTATCTACTTATTAATGTTTTCTTTAGGCGGACATGCCTCTGGCAATGTTTCATTTAGTGACTTTTATTCATTCTATTAGTGCCAAAACCGTAACTTCTAGCTTCTTAATATTTTCAGATACCTATGTGGGCTAATGAGTTCAAATCACAGCAATGGTCTCTTTCACTTACTTACAAACTGCCCTTAACATTGGCTAAGCTTTAGTTACTGTTTATTTTTACACTTACTTAGTATAAAAGCAAAACATAATAACTATAGAGAAAATATGCATCGTAGTTAGATGTTATGTGTAACATGCAATGACCACAGAGAATAGGGTAAATATGCATTTTTTTGCAAATACATATAAATCAACCGGACAGGTATATCTAACATAATAAATTTAGCAGAATACTTTTTGTATGTATGTTTAAACAACCTCATCTCTTGAACTACCGGTAGGTTTTTTTTTTTTTAATGGATTCGAGTATTGCTTGAGGAATATTATTAGGCTACGAAATATCACGATGCGACACTTAGGTACGTGGCAGTGAGGATAACTAACCTGTGAGATCTCGTCAAAGTACCTGCCGATGAGCTTCTTCTCCTGGATAAACTTTACGTTCTGCAGCGACTCGGCAGCCAGCTCAATGGCTTGGTTAAATCCGTTCTCTCCTCCGTAGGATACGTCTACCAGTTTGATAATCTTTGCTTGGAGACGCTGTGAAAGAAGAGAAACATATGAAACACTTAGACAAAAGACTATATAAGCAAGACGGTATATAATATAGAAGTCATGCAATGCCAGGAATGCTACCTAAGTTAAGCCAATTACGTATCTGGGGCTAAATTGTGATTGGCAAACAGATATAGGCGTCAGATTATGTATGTATGTATTTATGATACTTACCGGATCGAACATATCAGACTGGGACAGCTCAGTCTTAAAGTCGGCAGAACCGGCAAGAATCAAACCAGCGACATTTGGCCGGTCGGCGCTGATGAAGAGCTGAGTGGCTACCTCGGCTACCTTACGCACATAATTGTGACGCTTCTCCATACGGAGACGGGCGAAACGCAACGCTGACTGACCACCACGACCGTGCTTCTTAGGCAAATCTACTGTGAATTTGTGTAGGACCTGACAAAAATGTATAAATTATAATAAACATTCATCTTGAATACCCGTTAGTTGTTAGTAAGTCGGTCGAAAACTTATTGAGTCTATATGGGCACGATATGATCTTCGATCAACCATAATTAACTTCACAAAAAGTAAATAACTAATTTACTATAAGTGGTAATTTTGTATTCATTATCACTCAAATTTTGATCCTTAGACGTACGTTCTTCGGGACCAACCGTAAGTATAAGAAATTTAACAGAAAATAATAATAATAGAAATATGTTAACAAATGACTAAGATAAGCATGATTCCTATCAAGTATATTTATAGGGGGGATCCATGTAATACTATATAATTATATCTATACAATAACATTTTTTTAATAACAACTATACAATCATATTTTTCAAGCGTACAGTAAGGAGGTTCCTGTCTCTGGAAATCAATTTTATACTTATTTAATTATTGTTATAATAAAAAATTCAAAACACCAATAAAAGAATTAGAATTTGGCCTCCACTCGGGATGAGATAGTATCTCACAATCCATCAAGCATCCAGCAATAGAACTCCATCCAGGATTCAGAATCTTACTATGTATGTAGTTAGTTGAGTTTGTTAGATGGTCACCTCTAAGTAAATAAGCTCACCTCTCTAGTGTTACCCTGGAGCGTACCGAACAGCGCTCCGTTACCGTCCATCACGATGAATCCGAACTTGTTGTCATCAGCGAGCAGCGCTGTCAGGGCCTCTGTGTGAAACTTATTATCGCACAGGTACAAGGAGGTGTTGATGGGTTTGAAAGGCTCAAAGTCGATGTTCACTTTCTTTTCTTTGCCTTCCTCGGTCACGATGGTACCGCAGTAGATTACCAGACCGTTTGGTGGTACTGGAAAATAATATAGTATACGTTTTGTATTTAAAAATAATTCAAGTTTACATTAAGAGTATTTTAATAGGACTTTTGCCATTTGACTTCCTATAGCAAACATGAATGGCAGTTATGGCGTAATTATATGTTACTAGCACACCTGTAGACAACCCCGCAACACGCCTTATGGTTCCAGAGATATTGGAAAAATCTTATATATATGTATATATATATATATATATATATAGATTATATATGTATTATTAGCATTTAATCCAGTGGAACATACACCGGATCGGCATCTGGAGAGGGGCTTTAATGGCTGAGCCACAGTTTTGAATTACTGCAGTCATTATCGAACCCATTTATTTGTATACCTGTGTTAATTGTTCTGAAATAAACATTTATTTACTATGCAGATTGCCGCATAATTGTGACACACACGCAACCGATCACTTCTCGTTATTCCATGGCTAAGGGATCGGACTGTTATCTGTCAGACAGTACGCATACAGTCACACAGTGCCCGGTTGACGGCACTAGGCTTGCCCCTGTTACGTTAGAGGGATCAAATTCTAATTGGCAAAAGGTGGGTGTTCAATTCACCTCTGCCTACCACTTAGGGGATATAGGAGTGAGAGTATAAATGCGAATGTGAGTTTATCTATTTCAGCTTGTTATATTAAGGAGTATAAAAAAGAATATAGGATAATCCAGCAAATATTTACTGAAGTTATTGACAGAATGTATGTTTGTTTGGTTCAAATACTATATGTGACTTTGGAAGTACGTCTAGACTCTTTAAGTCTAGACGTACTTCCATGGTAAAACTGTCCCAGGTAGGACCTGTATCGTTGGTACATAGTATAATAGTAGTTGATTGAGTAGATATATACTTTTTTTTAGTTTTAAGAAGAAATCTCGAGCACCAGGATTATTTTCTGTATCGCGGGGGACTTTCCAAACATTCAAATAACTGATACGAAGAACACCCAGACTCAAAACATTAATATTTGGTTACACGATTATGCCGTATGGCATCGAACCCACAACACTGGGCGGGCGGCTTTGTGGCGAGATTACCAGGTAAACTATCTTAGATAGTTTAGGAGCCAGTTGAATAAAATATCAAAGGAAAAGACTTAAGACTTTTTTTTTGTTAAATTTAAGCCTAGCTCTGACTTGTTCAGAAGCCTCAAAAGCTCTTGTTTAAAAAAATATTTTTTATATATTATTTTTAACGTATAACCTAATTACCTTTCGTATATAATTTGAGCCTGTGTTGTACAGAGGTGATGGCACCTAGCACAGACAGTCTGTTCACTCGCGACTTGATATTGGACGCGGTGCCGAACTCGTCCGCCAACATTTTGGACACTCTTGAGATTTGATCCTTGGGTGGAATGATCAGCGAAATCATGGATGTACCGTTCCTGGAAAGAGATATGTAATTGTGTAGTGTTAACATCAGTAAGTTTTACTCTCTATTATTTAATTAATAATTATTTTCCATTTACATAACAGAGTTTAATTGGTTTAGTGTGGGTATTTTATTGAACTTTGTCTGGCGTGCTTGTATGTATGTTGTAATCTATATTTATTCAAATTCTGTCGACATCTGTACCTTTCAGACTAGGGGATTTTGTCATAAATTACTTGTACCTTCCAAATAACATGCATACATGATATCATCTGAATAAATATATGTAATTATCAAGTAATATGCACCCCATCCACCTATGTGTTACAGGCAGTCGCCGCGTATGGCACTATAGGTCAGCAGACTGGGATGGAATGAGAACATTCTTTGCATCCTACCCATGGAGGCAGGTTTGCTTCTCGCCGGATGATCCCAATGTCGTTGCTGACTCTGTCGCGGATGTTGTGCTTCAGGGTATGGAACTTTTCATTCCATTCTCCCTGATTCCCACAGGTGGCAAGTCCCAGCCTTGGTTTGGTCGAACCTGCAAAGCGGCATCCCGCCGAAAGCAGGAATGTTACCAAGCATGGGCTAATGCAGCGACAGCACGGGATGTAAAGACCAGCACATTAAAGAAGCAATTTAACTTTGCCTCCAGGTCCCTCAAAAGAGTAATTGCTGGGGCGAAGTCGGCTCACATCGGCAGAATTGGTGAGAGACTAGTGAGTCTCCCCTCCGGAACTCGTGCATTCTGGTCTCTTGCCAAAGCTGTCCAGGGGAACTTTTGTAAGCCATCCCTTCCACCCCTGCGCATAGGAGATAATTCGTTGGCCCACGACGCTAAAGAAAAAGCCGATCTTCTGGGCAAACTCTTTGCGTCCAACTCGACCCTGGACGACGGGGGAAACGCACCGCCGACCATACCGCAGTGCGAGACCCGCATGCCGGAAGTCCGGTTTACACAAAGGGCAGTGCGTAAAGCGCTTCTTTCCCTCGACGTTCATAAGTCGAGTGGGCCCGATAGAATCTCTCCTATCGTGCTGAAGACGTGTGCTCCAGAGTTAGCACCGGTTTTAACGCGCCTTTATCGGCTTTCCTACTCTCTTGGCGTAGTCCCGAACTCATGGAAGACAGCTCTAGTGCACCCAATCCCTAAAAAAGGAGATCGCTCGGATCCGTCCAACTACAGACCCATAGCCATCACCTCCTTGTTCTCCAAGATAATGGAATCCATTGTTAACTGCCAGCTCCTCCGGTACTTAGAAGACCACCAGCTCCTCAATGATCGACAATACGGCTTCCGTCAGGGTCGTTCAGCTGGTGATCTTCTCGTATACCTGACTCACCGGTGGGCACAGGCGATCGAGACCAAGGGGGAAGCGTTGGCCGTTAGTTTGGACGTGGCGAAGGCCTTCGATCGGGTCTGGCACAAAGCGCTCCTTGCGAAGCTTCCTTCCTATGGGCTTCCCGAGAAACTGTGCAATTGGCTCACCAGTTTTCTTACAGACAGAAGCATCAAGGTCGTTGTTGACGGTGCATGCTCCGACTCGAAGTCTGTTAATTCTGGTGTCCCACAAGGCTGTGTGCTATCACCCACGCTGTTTCTTCTGCATATCAACGACATGCTGCAGATTAGCAGCATCCATTGCTATGCAGACGATAGCACGAGTGATGCCCTTTACACCGGCCGCGCTAACATTTCTCGGGTAAACGTCATCGAAAGCCGATCCAAACTTGTGTCTGAAATCGAAACTTCTTTATCAAAAGTTTCAGATTGGGGTCGACTTAACCTAGTCCAATTTAACCCCACGAAGACACAGGTTTGCGCGTTCACCGCTAAAAAGATGCCATTGGTCGTATCACCTCAATTTGAGAGCACTTCCCTAACTGCATCAGCCAGTATCGGAATCCTTGGCGTCGATATATCAAGCGAAGTCCAGTTTCGCGGTCACTTAGAGAGTAAGGCCATATTAGCCTCGAAGAAGCTTGGTGTGCTAAACAGATCGAGACAGTATTTTACTCCGGCCCACCGCCTGCAACTTTATAAGGCGCAGGTTCGGCCGCACATGGAATACTGTTCTCATCTCTATGCAGGTGCACCCCAGTACCAACTTCTGCCTCTTGACCGCATTCAACGGAGAGCGACTCGCATCATCGACTGCCAAGATATTTCTGATCGACTTGACACCTTGGCGTTGCGTAGAGATGTAGCTTCACTCTGCATCCTCTATCGCTTGTATCATGGGGAGTGTTCAGAGGAATTGTTCGGACTTATACCGGCTGCTGGTTTCCGCCATCGTCCGACGCGACAAAATATCCATCCCCATCACCTGGACGATTGGCACTCCACCACTGTGCGCTTCTCGAGAAGCTTTTTGCCTCGCACAACCAGCTTATGGAACAAATTGTCGCCTGCCGTATTTCCGAACCGATACGACCTTCAAACCTTCAAGAAGAGAGCGTACCTCTACCCAAAAGGCCGGCAACGCACTTGTGACTCTTGAGTTGCGGGTGTCCATGGGCGGCGGTAGTCACTTACCATCAGGTGACCCGTCTGCTCGTTTGCCCCCTATCGCATAAAAAAAAAAAAAAAAAAAAAAAATGTGTTTTTATTTACATTTAATTGTATCTATGTTAGAGCAGTTTCTTACAATTTTTTTTTTTGTTATTTGTTTTATTAATAACTAGTTTTCGTCTGTTTGTTTAAACGTCTGGAACAATTTGTCAGATTTCAGTTATTATTTTTGTATTGCATATTAAAAAAAAATTTAAAGAATAATAAAGCCTATAAAACATCAAGCGGCGACCCTTGAGACCGAAGTATTAGCCATAAAATGCGGGGAACGACTATTATATAATACACTAGCGCGTTTGTGTAGCGGGCACTGCGCAGATATATCGATCTCAACACTCAAACGATTCGCGATTTAAGCGGTCAATGACCTCCTAATACCATTTGGATTCCCCTCAATACGTTTAGACACATAGTTAAATACTGCTACTTGCTGCTTTAATATGCAGGCAATGGGGTGGTGAACTTAACCCCACGTTCACCGCTAGTTGTCGGGTCCATTTACGGAGGCGGAGTTGGGCACTGTCGGCCTTACTCCGACGTCTGGTTGCCTCGTCTGCGGATGGAGAGGGTAGTCCTATTTTCCGTCTCGATTCCCGCAGCCTCCTTCTGCGACATAATAGTTTCACAGAAGGTCACCACTGTATCCCGTAACCTCTCGCTCCCGACCATAGCACGCAGGTTACTATTACTACCCTTTTTGCTTCTAAAAACGATTATATTCAGATGGAATAACTAAAAACCCTCTTACGATGTAAATGTTGCAGCTAGCCCAAATAAAGGATAAGAAAATGGTGATAATGAATACTATTCCTAGAAATGGAATTATCTAAAGCAATTCTCTTCACAAACTTCATTAAGCATACTTCTACTATAATTGCATGCCCATTCTATAACTTCACAAAATAATTAAAATAATTAGTAGCTATATTTCTTTCCTACGTCCTCTCGTCGGTCTAAAAAATCAATACTCAGTGATTTATGCTGTCTTAAGTCTTGTTCACCCTTTGATGGAGTGGTGTGACACGCGCTGGGGTGTTACGTGTGAAAATAAAAGGCGAGGGGAGAAATGCGACTTATCGTATCCATTGTTTGTATCCTGCATACACGTAGTAAAAATATCTGCAGTTACAAGTTTCATATATTCAAGCAATGCAACAAACGTTCCACTTCCAAATTGCTATTTAGAATATCGTTTTTCAAATATGACTTCATGTAGCCTAAATTTCTGATTCAGCACATGCATATGTATGTTCTAGTACAAGGATTTAGAGGCCTCAGACCATCCAGCTGTGGCAAGTTTGATGTTTCAGTATGTAACCCTAATTTGCTCGAGCTATTCATCAATATACTCCTATTTTTAAATCTAAATCCCAAAGGGCCCAGTTGACGGCTAGAGTCTAGTCCTATATTGTGTCAGTACGAAGGACTAAATTATAGTCGGCAACTAAGCGGCAAATTATTACGGCTCTGCCTTTTACTTAGGGGATATAGTGTTGAGTGAACGCATGAATTATTGTTACTCGAAAGTATGTTCAACAGACGGTTAAATGTAACAGAGCATGGCTAATACATAGCTCCTTCCATTACCTAACCATGACCAAGGTGACATCAATTTAAGTTTGTTGCTTATCTGATTTAAAATTGTGGTTATAATCAAGCGCATATCGCAGGGAAAGCTAGGGCTGTTGAAATATCACATTTTTTGATACTTTTTATACACTTTAGTACAAAGTCTTAGAAGGTTAGTAAGACAATATTTAAGTAAAGTTTGGGTCGTCCGATATTTATATTTGTGATTTATTTGATTTGTATCCCTCAAGAACAGAATAGCTATTATAAATGAATTGTAAAAATGTATTTAATTAATTTATAAAAATATTTTTTTTTATGAAATGTATCCCGAGAAGTTAAAGGAGAAGTTAGCCGGGTCAGCTAATATATTTATGTATGTTTAATATGGCATGATGGTGGTTTTGTTGGCAGGCAGTAATGTTGTATGCGTCTATATAATATAGTAAATATACCATATCCGGAAGAAAACTGGACAGGTCAGCAAGAAGAATGGATGTTCTACATATTGTCAACTGTCCTTGAACAGTGTCTAAAATAATTTAATAACATCTACATATGTACATATATGTATATAGAAACAAGCTGCCAACAAAGGTATAGTTTTATTTATGTCTTTATTAAAAGATTAGTACTAGATCTAATAAAAGTAATAAAACAATCCAGTGAGCTGGGAGGCAGCCCTAGATATTAAATTTGATACAAGTTTGCTTGACTGATTACCTTTAGGAAGTATGTTGACGTCAACTTGCCGTAGTAACACTGTATGAAATCACAAGGTTGAAGAGATAAGCAATATTAGTCATTACTCTTTTATGTAGACACTATATGCTCATAGCCAAACTTTTTACTATTATTAAGAATCATGGTCTTTTTCAGAGCGGTTACTTGTAGTACCTAATAGCTGGCCGGCGCTAGAATTTACAATTTGAAGACTTTTTTTAAATTACACAAAATATAGCATAACTTTCAAGGAAAATACACTCAAGGTCAGTCTAAGGCCTCGGATTTACATCATGAATAGTGCTAAACAGCGGGAGACGGATTCTTGGAACCGCAAATTAATCGAATTCCGTTTTAAAATTAGTTCCTAAATAGGGGTGTCAGGCACTATCCTCTAATTCACAAAAATTGTGTGGGGACACTAGGAACTGCAAGGAATCCCTAGGGATTGAAGCGGTCATCCCAGAATATTTTTAGGTGCTCAGCGTCTTCTTGGAGTGTGTCAGTTGTAAACTTTTAAATCAACAACAGCAACATTTAAACATACTTTATATCCCCGAAGAGGAGGCAGAGGCGTCTCAAACCCCCACTTTTTGACAATCATACTTTAATACCACTCACATAATAGGGAACAAACAACACCGTCAACCAGGTACAATATGACTATATATATTCTGGTTAACAGTATAATAGTCAACTTATACAATACCCACAGAGGAGATGCAGTGACCCTATTCCACTCCACCGAGAACCACATGGCACACTGCCTTGCTGATACTACTCCAATTCGCCAAATAATCTACGCATTTCTGACTTAGCTTGTGTGTTAAGCTGTAACTTGTTTAAACAAAAAGCTGATGATGAGATAAGTAATAAAGTAGATTCCATGAAAGTTTAATAGTTCCTGCTATTTTTCCATGCATCATGTATTGAATATCAATAAGTCAATAACAATAAGTTATGTAACAACACAAGGTTTCAAATCCTGCAGATTCCATGATGTAAAGGACAATTTTAACAATGTATGTTGCTATTCTCACTTTATATTTGTAAGAGAAATATGTTAGAAATGTAAATAATAAGAAATGAAATTTCATTGAAATGATTTTCAGAGTAACTAGAGAGAACCATAACATTATCTCATCAGAGTTTTTTTTTTTTTAATTTGGCAAGTTAAAGTGAACCGAGTTCTAGCTAATATATGAAAGCAGTATTGACAGCAATATTCTTTTTCATTGTATCACCGTTGATACAATATGTTCAACCGTGGTGAACACCCCTAAATCTTGTCACCCTAAAATTCAGCTACAGCCTTGCCCAGTGCATGAAGGAGCCTCCCTGTCTAGGCTGACTAATCCTCTCCACCACAATAGATTGAACATCTACTGGAATATTGGTCTAATGGTTAGTGACCCTGACTTCTGAGCATGCACCATACAAAAATTTGTTTACAAATATAGTTTTTCTAAGTATGGTGATGTTTGTGTTAGTTGTTTTAATGTTTGTAGTCTCATAGTGACACCAGAATCATTCCTAATGCAATTGTCCTTTGATGCCCTAAGCTGGACAATGGGCAGCTAATTACAATTTAATAATGGTCCTATACTTAGTAGAAGTGTACAATAAATAAAAGTTATGTTGTAATGCTTAAATTAAGCAGATTGTTTTTTCTGCAGTTGCTATGTAGGTCTTATGTTTGTGGTTTTAGAAATTAAGGGACAAAATGCTATTTTTCGTTGCATAGGAATTTTAGGTAGTGTTTTATGACCTTTCTGAGTTATTATATAACAGTTAATTGCGAAATGCACACTATAGATAAACTTATTAACAATGTTATAATCTCTATAGAATAAAAATGCTTAGTAACTAAGATACACAAAGGATGATATCCTTCTGAAGACTGAAATAGATACTGGAAGTTCTACATACATAAATACACTCCCTCCTGTATCCCTAAACGCTAAGGTGTACTTTACACACACATTTTGCAAGTTAGTATTAAATCTTAAATGGTAAAAATTGAGAATATTTTGAAAGGGACAAGTAGAACAAGGGAATGGGAGGAAACGGACATTGCAAAATTGGAAGGATTGTGAAGTGAATCGATTCAATTCTGCAATGTGATTGGCAGACTTATAACTCAAACAAGTACACAAATACACTTTTCATCAAAAATAATATAGACACATTTTTTTTGCAAAAAACATAGTTTTATTTAATAGTGATTGTTAACTAAGTAGTTACCTAAGCTCTGTGACATCCCAGCAAAAGATTTTTTTTTTCTAACAAACATGGATACCGTGAACACGGAAGCCACCAAAGGATTCAGGGTATAGTCCAGTACTATACTACTACTAAGAAATCGAAATTTTACTCTATTTAACTACAGCAGTGCCTACATCGTGAGGTTTGATGATAGAAAATATACATAAAACTCATACAAAACGAAACTTCAGAAGTGTATCAATTTTTTTATGAGTCTAATTTTCTTATTAAAATTAAGTTGTTTGGATTGCTAAACAATAATTAGTTATCTTGGAGCTGATCTGATGATGGAGAGAGGAGATAGATAGTGGATTTTAATTATTACTAAACCAAAGTTTAAGTTTCAGCTCATTCGTTTGTTTTAATGAGCCAAATACATTACACTTGTAACAAAGAATGTTCAATTAGCTTTTATGCTATTATAATTATAAAAGTTATAAATTATTAATTGCAAAAGTGGCTGGCAAACTCTGAAAGTTGCACATAAATAATAAAACTGGAAGATGTTGAAAGAGGCCTTTGTTGAAAGACAAATAGACTGAAGAAAAAAAAACTTCAATATAATATCCTACCTCTACCCATAAAAATGTCTCAATAAAGTCACTTTATTATTATTATTCCCTTTATTTAATTATGAATACATACATATAAATACAAAATAAATTAAAAATTAGTAGACCATGGACATCAGGTACAGAGACCAAGACAACTTGGTTATTGTTCCAAAGATAGGAACCTCATGACAATGTCCACAGTCTAGGAAAACTGCCTCCTGTATCAGTCCCTCAATCCAGCTATCTAATGAGTCTTTTATGGTGTTCATCAAGGCTCTTGGCTATCAATCCCTGCACAGATATGATTATCCAAACAATGATAGCCATCAATATTCCAGATGTCAACAATCTCTTCAGGCAATTCCAAATATTTTGTTTGTTAATCTTTTTCAACTTAGACAAGATCGTTGTCAAGAGGAACATACTACTCTTATGATTTATTCATAATTTATCAATTTTATGAAACATTTTTGATTATAATCATTAACTAACATGATTCTCGTTCATTCTTCAATTACCATACTTGCCCCTAAAAAGGCAACCCCATTGATCACACAAATGTTTGACCACTGTCTAGAGGAAAGAGGTCAAACATTTACATCATCAGATCATTAACCACTATACTAACAGACAATTATTCTATTTGTAAGTGGGACTATGTACTTAGGCTTCAATTTTGGTTGGCAAAATGTGGGTATAACACTTCTCTGCTTACTCTTTGGGGATATGGTGTATTTAAGTATAGATCCAGATTAAAATAAACATTTTTGGTTCTCCTTATAAAATACCTCTTTGCCTGTTCGTTTGATGTCTTGTCTAGCTTGTTTATGTGATAAACATGTGACAAAACAATGTTAAGTTATAAACCCAATGCATAGTATGCAAAGTTAAAAAAATACACAGTGCATTTTCTATTTGTGTATTCAAAGATGCAATTCATTTCTGTACAAAGTTTACCATACAGTAGTAAACCAATGTTCCAACTGATAGGAACATATTCCCTTTGAAATTGCAACTGAAACAATGATTTACCCAGCTGCCTATAACATCCTTATGCAATTCATATAACTAATCAAAACCTGAATAAAAAAGATACGGAATGCGCGCGAAACTATGAAATCTGTCTCAAATGTTCATATTATTTCAATTCATGGTTGTTTATGCCTTTTCTGGCTTCCGCAAACATACAGGGCCTAAGCTGAACAAACATTAAACAGCGCTGGCAAACGCCATGCATCCACCACGTCATAGTCGGGGAGTGCATTGTATAAGGCACCTTACATTGCGCACTCTTGTTTATAGCGTGTCAGCAAGGTTATGACTCGCGCATGCCTCAGAAGCGCATGTGTCGACAATGACGCAGCCTCGTTGGCAATTTGGACTAATTATGTGGCCAAAAACATTCCACAAGGCAATCGATAACTCAAGAATTTATTAAATAACGTTTAAAAATCAGTAAAAACTTACCCTCGAGCCATTTCCAAGCTCTTGATGAGTTTCTTGATCTTCCAGATTTCGACATTGCGATCTGCTGACGACTCTTCAGACATTTTGAATCGGTTTTATTCTTGTTTAACACCACAAAATACACCAAACTGTAGAGATTATATCAAAGACAAAGTAACACTCCACTAAACTTCCAAATAAAGGGTTCGAGGGAAAGGGAGCCCGACTTGCGGTTTAAACTGCTTAAATCCAGATCGAACCGGACGGACCAGACACTCCGTTCACACACTTTCTATTATATATATTAGTTCACTTTTAATGGAGCCACCTATCGCACTTTTCTTCTAGTACGGGGATTCTTGGTTTTTTTTTTAATTCGGTTATCCCTAAGCATGTGGGACGTAGAAATAAGACATTACAGGGACAAAAGATGACGTTGAACAAACGATCGAACGAACGCCTTGTCGTCCGTCGGAGAAATGAAAGAAAAAAATGTTGCTACTATTGCAAGGTGTAAAAATTTTTTAACCCAAAATAATTAATAAATCTTTCAAAACAATAAATATATAATTTTTGGAAATGTTAACTACCGTTCTGACACTATTTACAAAAATATTTTATTAATAAATAAAGAAAAAAAAATGATTAATAATTATAATTAAAATACTTTAATTATGACTAATTAATTAATGTTATTTTTTATTGTAATAGCATTTATGAAGGGCAACTGTAACAAAGTAGTGATACTACTACATTTATTTTAGTTTACTCGAGTGACTATAAACTTTTACTCAATTATGTAGTAATGAGATTAGAAAGGTACGAAGTACATTTTTTTTTATTTTCTTCAATAATCAACTTTAATAAAAAACATGAATACTTTGTCTGTATCGACGTAGACACGATTTTCTATCCTTACGCAGCTTATTCTACTGTGCTTAAACTTTGCATACAATTCCACCAGTTCAAGGCACTTCTGAAATATTATTTCTTCATGAGAACAACAATTCAGTCTACTGCTGGCTGTCTGATACTAATAGCGTTAAGTTTGAATCCTACCTAAAAAGTAGTTCTAAAATCCTACCTAAAACACGCAAGTGTTGTAAAATAATAGACGTAAAACCAACTAAGAAATTTGGCTTTATTTAACTAAAATAATTACATTAGATAGAATAATTAGGACAAAGATATTGATAGGTAGCACAGTGACAAACGTATGACCAGAGTTGTCACTGTTACCATAAACACTACATTCAAGGAGGTTGCATATCGCTTCATTCTTCCCCGGTTGAGTTTTCCCTCCCTTCTCGATGTACCACAAAGTCGCTCAGGTAGGAGGGCGGCTTTCTGATCCTGTTTGATCTTCGAGGGAGAGCTTCAGTCTGGAGTATCGGAGAAGGCGACAAGCTAGAGGGCAACGAGCTACGTAAATCCTGTGAATGTTGCGGCGATGATAGCGATGGTGTGAAAGTTTCGGGTGGAGTTGTAGCGCTGTCTTCCAGCTCTTCAGAAGCTGTTTCAAAACTATCATCTTCACTGTAGTCAACGGTATTTGGGAACGGTGCCAATTGACGGTTCGATACTGTTGATGTTTCCCCATTGTCACGTCGAATAAGAGAATAGTGATGATTAGTTTCAAGGAGTTTAGCTTCTTCGACTAGAGGGTCTGTTTTAGAATGTCGAACATTCTTCTTTACCAATATCGGGCCTGGTGACAGCCAGGACGGCAATGAATCTCCATTCGGGGATCTTCTAGGGTATGTAAAAAGTTTTTAATGTGGGATGGCGTTAGTAGCTGTACATAAAAGAGAACGTACACAGTGCAATGCATCCTTCAGTACCACTTCCCAGTTTTCCACTGATAGACCCTTTGACCGGAGGCTGAGTTGGATAGTTCGCCAGAGAGTCCCATTAAGACGTTCCACTTGTCCATTACCTTGAGGGTTATAATGTGTCGTTCTAGATGAGGCTACGTTTGCCTTTCTTAGGAATGATTTGAATTCTTCGGACATAAACGATGAGCCTCTATCACTATGAACATAGAGAGGCTGGCCAAAAGTAAGGAAGAGATCTTTCAAGCAGTTGATGACAGTGGCAGATGTCATATCTTTACACGGATATGCAAATGGAAATCTGCTGTACTCGTCAATTATTAGTTAATATGTATTTGTTGGAGGTGTTAGATTGCAGTGGCCCCTTGAAGTCTATGTTGATACGATCGAGAGGGGCCATAGCTTTAATCAAGTGACCTTTGACTTTGAGGAACCTTGGTTTTATCTCGGCGCATGTCGGGCACGAGGCAGTTATTTCCTTAATATCGTTTACTGAAAATGGCAAGTTTTTGGATCTCACCTAGTGATACATTCTTGTCACGCCCGGGTGACAGAGTGCGTTATGGAGCTCTTTTAGCTTACTGATATTCATATAGGCACATACGCGGGATAAAGCGTCCGCAGCTGCATTTTCGGAGCCTAGTCTATAGACAATATCATATTTGAAACAAGACAACTCTAATCGCCAACGTAAGATTTTCTCTTTCTTGATTTTACTGTTATGATTCTGATTAAACATGAAGGCTACTGATTGTTGATCCGTAATCAAAAGAAAATGTTTGCCAATTAGGTAGTGTCTTCATTTCTTTAAGCTTTCCACTATAGCGCAAGCTTCTTTTTCAATTGATGATTGCTGGCATTCAGAGTTTGACAAGGTTCGTGAAAAGAATGCTACTGGTCGTCCTCGTTGAGTAAGTGTAGCTGCTAGAGCGAATTCTGAAGCGTCGGTCTCAACTGTGAAAATATCGTCGTCATTAATAGCTACTAGAGCCGCTGCCTTGATGTCCTGTTTGAGTTGATTTTCCACGGTAAAGCCAAGTAGACTGATTTTAGTTTGATTGAAAACGCTTTTTCGTTCATTGACAGTTAAATTAAACTTCTTAGCGGCGTCCATAAATCGTTTTAGATTACGCTCGTGATCCTTATCATCCTTACCGCAAATAGTTACGTCATCTAAGTATGCGTACGTCCCATCTAATTTTTCTTCTGATATTATAAAGTCTAGAGTCCGCTGGAAGGCAGCTACGCCGTTAGTCACTCCGACCGGGATGCCTGTTAATTGATAAAGTTTGCCATTCGCTTCAAACGCTGAGTATTTCTTCTCATTTTCTTGGATTGGGACCTGATGATATGCAGATTTCAAGTCTATCTGACTAAAGACTTTAAATTTTGCTACATTGTTCACAACCGTTTCGATATTTGGCAGGGAAGGCATCTAGGTCAGTAAATTTATTGATTGTCATTGAAGAATCGATCACGAGCCGTTTACGATGGGTCCCTCCTCACACTACGAGGACTTGGGCCCTCCAAGGGGAAATGCTTTTTTCAATGACCCCATCTTCGAGTAACTTGGATACTTCTTCTTGTATGAAGTCAACGTCTTCTTTAGTGTAGCGCCTGCTTTTGACAGCAATCGGTTGGATATTTGGTGAAAGATTGGTCAATACGGAGGCAGGTGGGCTTGACTGAGGCTTGCAGAACATTACAGATTTGTAAGGGCTCGCCGGGACCTCCCAAATTGAAGTGAATGCTTGAATGCTTCTTGAGTAAATCGTGACCCACGATAACGTCTGCACAGAGGTTGTCAACGACTAAAAGAGGCGTTTGCTTGTAAGTATGTTGATTCATTTTAATAGTTTTTTTTTTTTTTATTTGGTTCACAGAACTGGATACAATCTTTAATATAACTTATTCTGATAACTTATAATGTATAGTTTTGCTTAATTGTATCCTACTAGGCGTGAACACAGCATGCTGTAATAAAGGGTTATGTCATCACACCTACTACAAACTAAGAGGGTCTTAACTGAAAGACTTAATTAGTATCCTGAATAACAAGTTACAAATTATGAGTTAAAAGTGCATAGTACATTTTTTCTAAATGAGGCTAAAGTATCGTGACGAACAAACACATCTATGCTATTACATATATTGTTCAATGAGGTAGTCATGCGGTAAATAGGTGAGTGTTGGCCGAGACTAGTTTTCACATTTGGTGGATGAAACGTTTTGCGATTGAATAATCGACTTTCGGGACGAGGTACGGATAATGATATGCGCTCTAGAATATCAGGAGAATCCACTAAGCCATGGATAAGCTTATATAGAAACATGATATCTTACGACGTGTACTCAGTGGGTCCATTTCATAAAATAAGAGACGTTGTTTATATGATGTTAATTGGCGACACACATTGTTGTTAAATGCTAAGCAGTATAAGAAACGCTTTTGTATGCGTTCTATTCTATCAATGTGCACTTGATAACCAAGACTCCATACAATGCAGCAATATTCCAGAATTCCTCTAACAATAGTGTCATAAATGAGAATTGTGAGACTTGGTTGCCTGAATATTTTTATTTGTCTATTAACGAAACCGGAAAGTCTGGAAGCCCTTCTAATTATGTCATCAATGTGAGGTCTAAAACTTAAAGTGCTATCTAAGATAATGCCTAAATCGCGAATATTAGTGACTTCCTTTAGAGGAACATTATTTATTAAGTAGGTAGTCTGAGTTGGTAATTTTTTCCTAGTAAAATTGATGTGATAGCATTTATCCAAGTTTAAAAACATACGATTTTGAAGACACCATTCATGCACCGCATCAATATCGAATTCTAGGATTGAAATATCATTTTGGTCATTGATAGTTCGGTAGATTTTCAAATCATCGACATATAATCTAAATTTCGAGCGAATAAAATGTTTGATATCATTTACATAAACTAATAAAAAAAGAGGCCCGAGATGGGATCTTTGAGGAGCTCCCGAAGGTACTGAGAATGTGTCAGATTTAAATCCTCGAATATGTACCAACTGAGAACGGTTCCGTGTGTAAGATTCACACCATCTGAGCAATGACCCATGAATGCCTGAATTTGCAAGCTTATTTATAAGACGGTTATGATCCACTAAATCAAAAGCTTTTTTGAAATCAGTATATACAGAATGCACCTCCCCACCCCCATCCATAGTATCTACAATGTCACATATGTAACCGACCAAATTAGTACATGTAGACCTGCCTGTTAAGAAGCCGTGTTGGTTAAGATCAATAGATTGCCGAAAGTGAGCTGAGAGTTTTTTGTTGACTATTGCTTCCAGTATTTTTTCAACTGCAGATAAAATAGAGATTGGACGATACTGTGTGATATCATACTATCTGCCTCCCTTGTGTATTGGAGTTAAATGTGCTTATTTCCACTGTGAAGGGAAAATTCCACTCTGGAGTGACTTATTGTAAATTATGGTCAGGGATTTACTTAAATTAAATGCACAGTTCTTCAATATAACAGATGGTATCGAGTCTGGTCCTGGCCCTTTATTAGTATGCAAAACCTTTAATTGTTTAAATACCTCATCCTCGCCAACTTTACAATGACTATATGGTGCACCACAACTTGTATTATAATCGTAAGACGAACAATCTACAGACTGAAGTATAGCCTTAGATTCATAAATACTTTGAAAATGTTCTGAAAATAATTCACAAAATTCCTGGCCACCTGTGGCGGTTACATCATTAAGAGTCATTGTGTTAGGTGTAAAATTGTTATTGGAGTTTCTATCTTTAAAAATCTACCAAAAATAGTTGCGAAACATACCCCTTCAACAAATGAGACTTGGTTAAAAGAGGCGAGATTGACAGTTTGTTTGCACGGTTTCTTGGGCAACTTCATGATGCGAGCCACTTTACTCTTTATAAAACTGACTGAACTACCAGTGTCGACGAGAGCATCAGCTTTATTTTCGTTTATCGTGATAGATATTGTCGCGCTCCTAAGACTTAAAGGTGAAGCAGCAGAAATAGCCCCGCTGCAAAACTGTTCATTGCTTGAGTTGGCAACCTCTTCAGTCCACACAGAGTTTATGTTATTCCCGGATCTGCAAACGCTAGCAAAATGGCCTTTCTTTGAACACTTTTTACAAGTAGCTTTGCTAGCTGGGCACCTTATTCTAGGATGAACGTTTCCGCCGCAAAAGAAACAGCGCTTGGCTGATTGTGTAGTGGAGGATGGTGCGACCGAAGCAGTCTAAGGCATTCGAGATGATGAAGCTACCGCCAGATTGTCAGATACCTTGTCTCGGGATATTTCAGGTACAGCATTTAGATGCGGAGAGTTAGTACTGATAGTCTGTGCATCTTTCTCAGCAGTTTCCAAGGTAATGGCTTGATTAAGAGCATCGATAAAAGCGAGTGTAGAGTTCTCTAGAAGTCGTTCTCGGATTTTTCGTGAGAGCAGGCCGGAGATAAGAGCACTACGAATTGCTTGTTCTTCATGTTCTGTCGCGGTGACAGCTTCAAATCTGCAATCTTTAGCAGTCAGTCAAAGAGCTCTAACATATTCAGAGATAGTCTCATCCACTCTTTGTTTGCGACTGAATAGGACATGTCGAGCTAGTATCATGTTTTTTGGTTTGACATAGATGTCCTCTAGAATTTTTATTGATGCTTTATACGTCGTGCAAAACTTGATATATATGTAGATGGAAGCGGTTAGATGGTTAACTAACAGCTTACACTTGAGAGAATCTGATATGTCTTCAGTAATCTCTTCAACGAGAAAGCTTTCGAAGTATGTAGCCATTTTTCGTCGGCATCCTCGACATCAGGTTCGACGTCTAACTTATCGGGTCGGAGATACCTTGACAGAGATGTTTTGTATACCTTTTCGTCAGGCATTATTTTAGTTAAATAAATTGTAATATAATAGACGTAAAACCAACCAAGAAATGTGGCTTTATTTAACTAAAAGAATTAAATTAGATAGAATAATTATGACAAAGATATTGATAGGTAGCGCAGTGACAAACGTATGACCAGAGTTGTCACTGTTACCATAAATACTACATTCAAGGAGGTTGCATATCGCCTCAAGTGTCTAGTTTATCTTCAAAATAATACAGAGTAGACTTGTGTAGTTTGTGTGGACTATTAGGAATTAATTCCTGACATAGAACAAGAAAGAACTATTCCATGCACTAATAGGATATCGTTCATTTAGAATAGTATTACTGTCTAGAAACGGAGTGGGAAGACGTCTTCGAACAAATGAGAATAAGATGAATTGTCTGTATGTTAAAGTTCGTACTTCCTTATTAGTTCCCTATTAAAATTTTTAGTACATCGTTATTCTTTTTGTCACAGGTCCCTGCGTTTTGCGTGTTTTTACTTGGTCCTTGCTTGGTTTATATGACTTGGTATCCATCCACATAATAATCATTTTTGTTGTTATTTTGATATAATTAAATACGTATTATACTATACATTATACTTATATTAACATATTATAAAGCAGAAGAGTTTGTGTTTGGTTGAACCCGTAATCTGAGGAGTGATTTGATGGTGAATGATTTGCCCATTTATTGAGCAAGACTATAGGCTATATAACATGACTCTACAACCAATAGGAGCTGAGCTTCAATAAAATTGTTACAAAATGGAGAATATTTAGAATTGAATTGTATGGTGCCTATGACCACCCTCTCTCTCTCTCTTATGGGACGCAGACGAAGTTGTTCAGGTCAGCTAGTTATGTACATATGTATATGATGATTAATATTAATGGATCCTCTTATTGTAAGAGAATAACTTTTACAATAACAGGATTCGTTTATAGGATACAATATTAAACATATAATCAAATACATAAATAACAATTTGTGAAGGTACTTATTAATGCAAACATTAGTTATGAAATATTCTACCGATAGCCCAACAGGACCGTATAAGTTATAACCTAAGTTTTGTGAGAGATGTTGGGTAAACGAGAATAGTCGACTTTGGCAAATATTTTGCAAATATTTTCGTTTGTACATGTTGTATGTTACCAAACTTTTTGAGATTCTAAATTACTAGCACCTCTTTATTCTAGTATTTATTTAGAGAATAATATATAAATATAAATTTCCAATATGTATGACATTTTTATGTAACACCTCATTTGAGCTTTTAAATAATCGAATAAACATAAACTAATAAGTACCAAGATGCATGAATAGTAAATGTGAAAAATATATGACACTACTAGGAATACAAAAAATGGAAAAGATCGAAAAATTTATATTAGTATCTAGAATCTCTCGTAGTTTTTTTTAAGCTCACTAATTACAGCCACTAATATTTATAAATTCTAAAAACTGTACTTAAGAATTTATGGTAAAAGTTCTAATTCTGATATTTAACTAGCAAAGGAAAAAGAACATCTTATATTACTCTCCTTAACTCTTACTTAAGTATGTAAATCAAATATAAATCACACCACTAGTGCAACTCTCAATGTCAACTCGAGCCGAACTAAGTTTGGTTAGGTTATAATTTCGCAATACTTCACACGATGTTATGTAGTAAATTTAAACAAGTTGCAATATATAAATCGACATTGCACAACAATGTACAGATTCGTTGTTTAATAACATCTAGGGATGTATTAAAAAAATGGGTTTGGATCGACGGTTTACTGACCAATGTTACGAAAAGTGAGAAGACGATAATGTCTCCAATAAGAATTATCATAAAGGACTTGCGTGTATGGAGTATTTGGACGCGGAGAAATATCGTGAGCACCGTTATTAGGAGGTGTAGTAGAGATCGTGGAGTTCGGGACGTTATACAATGTTTTAGACATGCATTTTTACGCCCAAAGCGAACACTACTGATATCAGCCACTGCTGCCTATAAGGCTCGGGGTGACGACGATGATAATACACCTTCTTGTGAGAAAAGCATTACAGATGCAGAGTTAAAGGTACTTGCTTCTTGTTATTTAACATTTACCCCTTTTTTATTTAGTTCAGATTGGTATTAAAACTACAAAAAGCATTTTTTTTACATTTGATTTCAGACAATGCATACAACAAAATAAATTATCATAAATAACACACTTTAATTTTAATAAGAATAGAGATAATATCTATATTCTTTATATCAGGCAAAGGTATCTTTTTGTCAAGGTCATGACTTTATACTCTCAAAGACAAACATTGAAGACAAAGAAATTTAATAATTTTGTGTTTTTGTTTCTTTGTTCCTTGACATGATGATAACTATTTAAAATATCTCATTGCCTGTTTTACTCTTAATTCAATATACAAAATCCTGTAAAGATAGTGTATGGCTATAAATAAATAAATAAACTTAATATGTATATTATAGTTTTAATAATTAAAGTAGCAAACAAGTTTATGAATATTATTTCTACTCCTATGGGGTAACCCTCCTTGGGGTTATAAGGTTATAAGATATAAGATTATTCTTTGATGTTTGTGGTGTTTTTAATTCTAATGTATTGAACTATTTGTGTTGTTGAATACACAATATTATTTATAATGTAGGCAGACAGACAAACAGACGGTAGTAGTGGCACTGCTGTCCACGGACACCTGCAATTCTAGAGTTGTAAATGCGCTGTCTGCCTTTGAGGGTGATAAGGGATGCAAAAGAGGTGAGAGGGTTGAGGAGATGAGAAAGATTAAAGGGGAGCGAAAATAAATAAGAAATATAAACACCCACTTTCCACCAATGAATTGATGAATGAATTGGGCACTTTAGTACTTAGTGATGGGAAAATTGGGCTTATATTGAGTAAAACGTATGAATGGAAAATGGAAAGAGAAGGATATAGCTCATACAGATGGACTGAGAAGTGTGCCATTAGTTTGAGGAAGTTTGGATTTTGCATAACTCGCACTCGCACAACAGCATAACTCAAACTAACTGTAGCTGAGAAGTCTTCGTGCATTATTAATTTCTAAAAATTCTCAGTTGAAGTATAAACTAATTTGAAATTTACCAAGTTCTGAGCAATGAGGCATATTTTTTTTACAAGGCAGTTTTATATAACACATAACTTTATTGTTTTGTTTTAAGGAGCTTTTAAAAGATATGGATGCAGTAGAAATGCTGTCGCGCCGTACCCTGTTCTGCAAAAACTGTGGGATGAGGCTTGTTATAGACAAAAAGCAGCCAGGAGTGCGGTACTGCTCGTTAGTATGTTTGTGTTGCAATACTATATTATAAAAACCACTCATAACTACTGATGAAGTAACACTACCTAAGTTTGAAGGCTAGAACATACAGGTTGACTTCCACCTATACTCCCAAGGTCAGTCATAGGCATATGAAACTCCTAGATTTGGCAAGTCGTCATTGTTAAACATACATTCATGCCTTACATCAATTCAATACACAAGAGATTATGTTGTCCTTTTCTGGCTTACAGAATGTCTCTGTTTGATCTCATTAAAATCTTTTTAAAGGAATAGATTTAAAAACTAAACTTTCACCCTTTCTCTTTCCACTCGCCCCCCTATTCATGCTATAGTACCACTTATATGTACGTGGGACTATACTATGATTGGCCTAAAGTGAGGGTTGATACTCCACTACGTACACATATGTTTGTAAAGTCAATGAGGCTCAAGTCACCTTTTGGAATATAATTAAAATATCCATCCCTATCACCTGGAAGATTGGCACTCCTCCACTGTGCGCTTCTCCAGAAGCTTATTGCCTCGCACAACCAGCCTATGGAACAAATTGTCGCCTGGCATATTTCCGGATCGATATGACCTTCAAACCTTCAAGAAAAGAGCATACTCCTACCTAAAAGCCAGGCAACGCACTTGTGACTGTTGAGTTGCGGGTGTCCATGGGCGGCGGTACTCACTTACGATCAGGTGACCCGTCTGCTCGTTTGCCCTATATCGCATAAAAAAAAAACAATATTGCTTGAATCTTATGAACATCTCACTATAGTTATTTTGCATGGATGCAATGCAGCATCATAGTGGATAAAGAAAGTATTTTGAATTACTTAGGCTCAAATAATGACGTAGTGGGGGAGAATGCCTTCTAGAGATATAACTATGCGATATACTGAAGAATCATCATCACGAAATTGTGCGTACAGCCAGGGGTGTAGCAAGGATAGGTATACATAGATCTCTAGTCGTCTATACGTCTAAAAGTACATAAACATATAATCACGCCTATATCCCATAAGGGGTAGGCAGAGTCTGCTTATAAGCATGGATTAAGGAGTGTACGGAGTGGCTCAGGCAGGTCTGTGTCAAATAGTGAGTAACTGATGCCGTGAAGTGCGAGCCCTATGACCGAATTCAAAAGTATTAGTACTTTTTCTATTAACACCATCTCCATTGTATCATTAGGTGTACGACAACGGAGGTGTCAGAGGCACCATCAGATCTTGCAGACGGGTGGGTGCCATACATGGAAGCTGAAGACGTCATCATCTGGAGAAAAGAGTATAAGCCTGGACTTGGACTGTATGCTTATAAAGGTATGTAGCCATGAAGCCATGGCCAAGGATAAAAGCTCTCTTGTACATATTTAACCTGTGAACCCCTCTCAGAACAAAATCTTTTGTGATATTCATCTTTATTAAGGAACAAATGGTTTTACTCACAAGCTACCTGGGATGAATCTCACAACCAAAGTTCGGTTCTACTACTTCTGGTCGGGAACCTTCCTGTTATCTAGTTTTCTAATGTTTATGTATACAGGGTGTTCCAAAACGCAATGCCCAGCGGGTACGGGGCTAGGTTGTAGCAGTTCTGGCAAAAAAAGACCTTATTAATACGACAGAAGGACATATCATACTTCGATGTTTTTTGGAAGAGTTTTTAATTCTCTAAGGTTCTAAATGGTTTATAATTTTAACCGGAACTATTACAACCTAGCCTTCGCCCCCTACCCGCTTGATGATTTTGGGACCTGTGTATGAGGATAAGAATATGCTAGATTAGAGGACTGTCAAGTCAAATCAATTGAAGCCTTAGTATTGTCAATTCGTTTCCTTTAAAATGGTCGATTTAAAAGGTAAAATTAAAATCAAACTATTATATATATGACTTACCACCATTTTAAGTTATTTTATTTTTACTCGCCCGTTGGTCTAGTAGTTAGTGACCCTGACTGCTGAGCCGGTGGTCGTGAGTTCGATTCCCACACGATACATATTGTGGGATACAGAAAAAGTTGTTCCGGGTCTTGGTGTTCTTTATGTCCTTGTTTGTATGTTTGTAAATTCCCCCGTAACTCAAGAATACTTCGTGGTCGGTTGTCTTCATTAAAAATAAAAATTGTCTGACTTATAAAATTAGAAAATATTAGTACATTTTTTGCCTTATGATTAAATTAGTGTGATTAGTTGTGGACTCATTTCCATCGCATCTTTAGAATTTCTTATAAAGCCTGACGGTATAAAAAAAAAATATAAAAAGATTCATCATCGGTCATCTGATGGTAAGTGACAACCTCCTCCCATGGACTCCTTCAATTAAGAAGTCGTATGTGCGTTGGGGTGAGAGGTCAGAGGGGTGATGGGGAGTTGGGCCTTCGGTACCCTCACTCACTCGGCAAAACAATTTCTGTGAGGTCAGTTTTCTGTGAGGCCGTGATATTACTCCGGTCGAGCCGGCCCAATCACGGCTCTCCCACGATAATAAAGTATAAAACGGCAGCTGTTCAGACTGCATTTTTGGCTAATCGCGATCTTCTATAGGATAATTCTATTATACGTATGAAGGTACTTCTTGAGAGGGGTGGCCCTAATTCGCGTTGGCGCTAATTAAATTAAGCCGTTTCTAATAATCTTATAGAAAAACCAAATAAAAGTACCTTAAAAGTACTTAGCAACACGATATTAAACCTCTACATTTGATACAGCCCGTTTGTATTGCATTGACCTTGTCATACACTGCAAATTTATAACTATCTAACTCTTGTCATAATAAAGAAGCATGTCAGTAGGTTAACGACTTCGTTTATTTAAAAAGGTGATTTTATTAAGTGAAATCTGAATATTGCCCTGTTCTTCGAACTCCTCAAAAACCATTGACTGAAATTCCTTATTCAATTATTTAGTGTTATTAGAACGGCTATGGGCCAATAACAATAACTAGACATTAAAATACAACAAAACTTAAGCACTAAATGTAAACTAATAATAAAACGGTTATGCATCTTTTCCCTACACGTCCAACATGCAAATTAAATGATGGCCTATCATTTAATTTGCATGTTGGACATGTGTGTGTGTGTGACATCCATCAACAAAAAATAAATAGTTGAGTCCAAATCCAGGATACCCTTAAGCGCAGGGAGTATTGGGGTTACATACTGACAACTTGGCTCTGGTAACATGGTACATGACAAGGTGCGAAAACATGTTGTCGTCATCCCGTTTGATATGCCACTGGTCCTAAAATTATGAAAATAAAGTCTAACGCCCAGGCATTATCAGCAGTTGACTATTTAAGGCGTTATGTATCTACTATGGTGAAAGCGATACGTGGAGAAAAGTTATATTATATTGAAAGTCTTATAATTACTAATGTAAATGCGTATCTAAATCGCTTCAAACCAAAATAAGTGATTATTTTAAGTAATGTAATTATAAATACACACCTATTCTAGTACCCTTATAATACGGTTTATTTTCCCTAACCAGCGGATTCCCGCTTAAATAGTCTGAAACGGGTTTTACTATACATAAATCGACTACATTCAGACAGGCTGCCGGCCATAAAACACTGCGGCAGTGTATACATAGTACCGAGCCTAAATAATTTAAATAACATAGAATGAAAACTCACGTGTATATGTCGTATATTACCTTGGAGTGCAGCGCCTGGAACACAGCGTCGCGGAAGCTCGCTTCACTCCTTAAAGATGACAGTCACTGTCATACAGTGGGATATAGTTATAAATTACTTTATTCTTAACAAAAACATATATTATTCTTTTTTTAAATCAAGTTGCAAAGCATGTTATTCTTGAGCTGTTTTCAAGACAAAAGTAACGGTTACATTGTACAATTCATATTTTTTTGTTTAGAGTTGACTTTCTGTTTCTCGACTGCAGAATAACTATATCTATCTCAGCATATAAGTGATGACTATTTAACGTTTTATTATCGTTTTCCAAGGTTCTGTTATTTTCCGAGTCTCGTTATCAGCGAGGTAAAACGTCACCGAGAGCAATTTTAGCGGTTAGCTCTTTTGTGCAATGACAGACATGCCTCTAATCAATACATAATAATAGAATTCTAATTGAAAAGTATGTGATAATGATATCCCATCAAAAATATGATACTTAAAGAAATGAAATGGTTTAAAAAAATTAAAATCCCAAGAGTCAATATACTACAAATTTTCCTAACATAAATGTCCCTAAATGAAGGCAATAGGCTTGCCCCCTATTACGTAAATGGGACTCAATTATAATCTGCGATATGTGGACGCTAGTAGCGTCTCTGCCTGCGCCTTCTTGAATATAGGCGTGAGTGTATGTATATATGCATTATTAACTTTTAATTTTTTTTTCCACCGTAAACCACTATTGTGACGAAGTGTCACTTACACTTCACATGTCGAAAAACATTAACCCGTCTGGGCTTTAGTGCGTGACAAAGTAGCGTAATTAAAAAACAAACTCGAAAAACATAACTCTCCTTCTTGCGCAGTAACGTAAATCTACGTCTCGCAACGTTGTTTTTGTAGGTACCTAAAAATTAGCGATTTTTAAAGTTATTTAATTAGTTAAATAACATTTTTTTTTACTGAGACCTAATCTATATATATATATATATGAGATTTCCACCGATATATTGACTCATCACGATATCTCTCTAACCATAAGATCGTAGTGACTTGAAACTTGGTAGGAATATTCCTTTCGCCGAGTAGAGGTCAGCTAAGAACGGATTTTATGAAATTCCACCCACTAGGGGTGTTGCGGGGGTGTCAACAGGTGTGCTAGTGTATAATATTAGACACTTTATTTCTAAAACTATGTATTTACCAGGAATAAAATACAATCTATTAATCTATCCTTGTGCCATATTTAAACCAGATCCATGCAGCCGTTCTGGCGTGATTGAGTGACAAACATCCATCCATTTATAATAGTAGTATGAAGCCGCACTGTGTATTACAGCAATTCAAATCTAAATGTGTGACCGTATTAATATTGGACCACTTTAATTACATACATACACGTAAGGGGTGCTTAATTATGTTTGAGTATTATCAAACGCTATTATTAGGTAGTTATTATTGTATAATATGAAATAAGTCAACAGCCCGCCAATTGTTTCTATCCTTATACACTTCGCAAGTCCTCTTTTCTCATTGAACCTCCGGTTTCGAGACTACATCACTGGATGCTCAGGAAATCTATTCGAAATATTATACCAAAGGCAGTAACGCCGACGTTAATTACTTATATATATACATATATATTATGGACGATGGTATAACAAAATATTCTTTGAAAAAGACGGTTACCTAAAAATATGTTTAAGAAAAAAATCAAAGAACTAATGTTAAACGCTTGATGAAAACATAAACTAATAAATCTGTGATACGTATTGTGAGTTATGGATTTATATTAACATTCCTTTGTATATAACTTAGAGCGCTCAGCGTTCGGGTTTGTTTTCCGAACGTTTGCTATGGAGTTTATTATAATTTATATGCGAAATGTTTATTTATATTTAAGTATTATATAATAACGTATTTAATAAAAATATGTTCTCTAACAAAAAGTCTCCATTCCTTCCCCTTCCTACTCTTCAGAGCACTCAACTGCCACTGCAGGATAGGCTTAGTATTCTGGGTATGGATATTTGCCGGGATCTCAATCCGCGCGATTACATCGAGAGTGTCACTAAGGCGGCCTCGCGTAAGCTCGGCGTTTTGAACAAGGTGAGACGGTTCTTCTCGCCCGAGCAACTGTGTCTTTTGTACAAGACCCAGGTTCGCTCCTGCGTGGAGTACTGCTCTCATCTCTGGGACGGCTATGCGCAGTATTTGCTTGACGCTCTCGATCGGTTGCAGCGGCGCGCAGTCCGCATTATCGACTGTCCTGAGATCACCCAGTCTCTTGAGCCTCTGCAGTTGCGAAGAGATGTCGCCTCTATGGCAGTCCTCTATCGCCTACATCACGGGGAGTGTTCTGATGAGCTCTTCCAATTGGTCCCACCTTCTCCCTTCCTCTACAGGACTACACGTGCTGGCCTGAGGAGTCACCGTTTGTGCGTCGAAAATATACGTACCCGAACTAAACGGTTTGGCTCTTCTTTCTTGTGCCGATCGGTAAAAGCCTGGAATTCTCTACCAGCGCACGTGTTTCCTTCCCACTATGATCCCGGGTCTTTTAAGCGGGGCGTGAAAAAGCATCTCACCAGGCCGCCATAGTGTGGGTCACCATGCTGCATTGACTACACATGCAATGAGGATGGTGACCACCACTCTTTGACTCCACCTATTGCTTTCCATCAGGCAAAGTGGAGTCACTATGGTAGGCTAATATAAAAAAAAAAAAAAAAAAAAAAAAAAAAAAAAAAAATAAATGAAATAAATAGTGATCTTGACTGCTGAGCCAGAGGTCGTGTGTTTAATTCCCACACGGTGCAAAAAATATTCTGTATCCACAAATAGTTCACCCGAATCCTGGTGTTTTTTGTGTGCAATGTTTGTATGTTTGTCAAGTTCCCGTGACAAACGAATTTTCGCTAATGCAAGAATTATCTGAAAAAAATCTCTCTCGTTTTCTCGTAGTATACGGTCGATACTCGGAAGTTCGTGCAGAAGATTTTGCAGCAATCCAGGTGGATGGATCATACCGCAGAGTATGGGATGCTGCAGTCGCCGCGCTAGCAGTCGTTGAGAGCGGTGCCAATGGGTTGCCTGACCAAGCCGTACTGCATTGGGAAGTGCTATGGCCTGTAAGTGGAACTGCTGACCCAAATTAATTAAAGCCTGTGTTATGGCAGCTAGAACATTCCGAGACATTCTTACAAAACATAGTTTTTTGGATATTCTTATATGTTAAACATTCATAAGTTAACTAATGCCAAAAAATGGATTGAAAGAAAATTAACCCCTTCTACATGCTATGTGCATCTTTGCACAAACTTTAAGCGACTCCTCTTATTTATTGTATATATTTCCAGATCTATTACGGATGAACTATTTTATCGTCTTTAGTTACTTTAAAAGAATTTATCTGACTGGATGGTCCAGTGACTCTACTTGTTAGCGATTCTTCCTGGCTGAATAGTTTTTTCGAATAGTTTTTTGTCTGTTGTTCTAATGTTTCATGCACTATGTTAATCCCACTACAAATGACACTTCATGGCATGTCGATATCAATCCAGCACCAGCATACATCCAGCAATACATGAACTCTAAAAATGTAACCGTCCTTTGACATAAAAAGCAGTAACAATTACTTTCAGAGGCTATTTGCAAATCGCGACTACGTATATCTCCGACGTCACAAAGAATTTGATGTCGTTGGCAAGAGTTTGCCACGCAGGGAAGGACTGTTCCAAGATGAGGCTGCAACCACGGAGCCGTACACTCCTCCGATCTATACAGAAAAGCCAAGTGTGCACTCAAACGCAAAGAGGAAAGCTGTTGAGCTTAACGTGAAAGAGAACGATGAAGGTGCCTCTGAAAATAAGGTGTGTATTTTAATATTTATAGGTAAACTAGCTCTCGCTATAGCCTATGGTATTCACCAGGGTTCAAGGTATCCACATTTCAAATTTAATTAAAATTAGTTCAACTTATTATCCTTAAAAACTCTGACAGATAGATGGCGCGACTTTCGTATTTATAATATTAGTATAAATAGCCGCTATACACAATTTCACCTGCTTCCTTCTCCGCTCCTAAGTGTCATGGCGTGATGGACTGTTACCTATCAGACAGTACATATATACAGTCAGTGCTTGGTAGACGTCAATAGGTTTTCCCTCTATTGCGGAAGTGGGTAAGTAAGAAGTGATAATTGGTAAATTATGGTTGATAAAATGTATGCATTTAATACGCCTCTGCCGACCCTCGGGGCAATAGGCTTGTAGTGTGTATGTATTATTCTTTAATAAATATTCTATTCAACACATAAATATTCTATCGGTTCACATTTGTACTTTCGGAGCTAAGTGTTTAACAAACAAACAAAAATCTCTATCTTTATTATGTTAGTATAGATAAGCTTCTGCCGGCTGGCAACGTAATTTTCGATCCCTCATGAACAGTGAAAAAGCATCTCACCAGGCCGCCATAGTGTGGGTCACCATGCTGCATTGACTACACTTGCAAATGAGGATCGTGACAACCACTCTTATACTCCACTTGTGGCTGTTTATCAGGCAGAATGGAGTCATTATGGTAGGCTTATATATATAAAAAAAAGAAAAAGATTTTTATGATGTGGGGGACAGACGAACAGACGGGTCACCTGATAGTAAGTGACAACCGCCGCCAATGGGCGCTTATCACACAAAAGTCGTAAATGCGCTTTGAGGGTGAGGGGTGGGATGGGGGGAGAGGAGAAGGGAGTTTAGCATCCGGTACCTTTACTCTTGTTTGGTTTTCTGTGAAGCCTTGGTATTACTCCAGTTGAACCGGCGCATTCGTGCCTAGGCAGGGCTCTCTCAGAGTAAAGGTATACCTGACGTGTTACTGATCAGTTAATTCTAGAAAGCGTAATCAATAAAGTTAGAATTGCACACCTGAGGCCCCGGCTAGAAGACTCCATGCCGGAACACTGTATGGTTTTAGTCGGTTCGAGTCCTACATACCATCTCACCGTAAGACTCCGATAAGGTGATAACCCGAGCTGGTTTCCACACAAAAATAAGTAATAATACTCTGAGAAACATAACATTTATAGTGGCCTGTTGCTCTAGTGGTTAATGACCGTGGCTGCTAAACCAGAGGTCATGGATTCGATGCTGGCCCAATACAAATAATGGTGTGATTAACGCAATTATTTTTGTTATATTTGGGTGTTATTTATCTATAACTAGCTATGCCCTGCGTTGTCACCCACAAATTGTATCATACATATAAATATACAGCTAATATATTTTTTGGGTAGAATGATGATATTTAGCCTAATATTTAATAAAATCGGATCAATAGTTCCTGAGATTAGCGCATTTAAACAAACAAACTACTCTCTATAATATTAGTATAGATATGTATGTATTTAGAAACTATCTTGTGGCCGCAGCTTCGGTCGTGTGTATTTTGTTTTTGTTTTTTTTTTTTTTAGACATAGATATTATAATACGTACATACCATTAGTTGCATAGAGCGGCTATCAAACCAGGAATTGCAAGGTCAATTAATCGAATTGAGTCATGCATTGAACCAAAAACGTCAATTGCACATAGAAAATAAAAGTTCATTTTACTGCATGACAATGCTCGGCTCACACATCGCAAAAGCTGTAAGAGATACACTTTTAGATGTTCAGTGGAAAGTGTTACCGCATCCCGCATATTCACCAGATTGTGCTCCTTCTGATTATCACCTATTTCGATCTATGCAACACAGCCTTGCAGTTCAGAACTTCAAATCTTACGAATGTATAAAAAAATGGATCGATGAATGGATCACTTCAATAGATGATCAGTTTTTTTTATGATGGAATCCATTTGTTGCCCGAAAAATGGCAAAAGTTTTTAGCTAGTAATGGAGCATATTTTCATTAAAATATAAATTATCTTTTTTATAATATGTACAAGATTTTTTTTCATTTTTAATAAATCCCTCATCATGCCATTGCAGTTTTATATCTTTTTGATAGCCTTCACCTTGTTTGTTTAATCTATTTAAAGGTTTACGTGATACTGAACCGGTCATGCGAACACCCAGACGTACCAGAGACAAAACATGCGATCAGAGTGTCAGAGTACTGGAGCCATATGGTGGTGAAGACCATGAACGGACCACACAAGGTGAGATACCTTCGTAGAATCTCATAGCAGCTTTATATAGTTCTTATTGTTAAAAGGCCGGCAACGCATTTGTGACCCTTGAGTTGCAGGTGTCCATGGGCGGCGGTAGTCACTTACCATCAGGTGACCCGTCTGCTCGTTTGCCCCCTATCACATAAAAAAAAAGCGCTGACGGTGTACTCTATAATATTGTAATAACATAAAACATATTTATATGCATAAATAACAATAATAGTATAATATAAATCTAATATAGATATCTTTTTTTGTTTACGCACTACGATTATGTATGTATGTACATACAACGATGATGCATTTCAACAGCGTTACAGTATATATCAATATGCAGTTCATCCCACAACCATATTGCGACAGCGATGAAGGATTTGTTAATAAACTTTGTGGAATTTCAAGGTTGCATCAGTGAAGGGGTAGGTAGAGGCATTTCTAGTACTTTACTAACCTAATACTTTACTAACCTACCGTCCTACCGTGGACCTATTAGCGTCATCCGGGCACTAGGAGGATTAAATACTGATGTGAAATTTAAAGGCCCGAATTCGCAATAGACAGATATATTTTATACTGTTCAATTTGTTTACAAACCAAACAAGTTCTCTTGTTCTGATGTCACTCGTCAGAAGAACGTGGTGGTCGGCGTTTTTGGTTATGAGACATACAGACAATAAAACTACGATTTTATAGTGACCGTGGGGACGGTTCTTTGTCTCTAGAGTCTCGTGGACTTGATGGACATCGACATATTAGGTGTCATTTGAATCTTCAACAAGGGGTCTTACATTTCAACATTTAATATTTTGAATTAATTGATATTTTTCCTCGGGAGAGCCATGCTTGAACACGAATGGGTCGGCTCGACCGAAGTATTACCACGTCCTCACAGAAAAATGGTAGATAAACAATGCTTGTATTGTATTGCCGAGTTAATGGGGGTACCGGAGTCCAAACTCTTCCTCTCCTATTTAAAAAATATATATTGTTTCCAGAATGGCATGGAGTTCGTGCTGACGTACTACGACGAGCCCGCTGTGGGTGGCATGCCCAGTAGCGTGGCGTCGTGGGCCACCGGCCGTGCCGCGCCCGCCTACCTGCAGCGCATGCGCCGCGCCGCCAACGACTACCGCTCCTGGAGGGACAACGCCGCACAGGTACTCATACGTACATACATGCAGACATACGAGCTGCGACGAGACGGGACCGTCACACAATTATTGTTTGACTTTAATTTGCCGCCCGGCCCTCGCACTTTTGGATTTGGAGTATATTGACAAGAAAGGAAGGATAGAAAGGTTAGGAAAGGAATAATGCTTATACAGATGGATTGGGGAATACACGCAATAGCTCAGAACTGGCCAGTGCAGGGAAGTCAGACAAAATTTCTCTTATTATGTTATTTATAATACATTATGCTGAAATATAAAAATAAACTAGTCGTGCAGTGTCCATGTCTGTATGCGGACTTTCCTCGGCATATGCTACAGAACTGAGCCTCTAAAAGATAATAAGTGAGGAGGGTCCTTTTGTAATCTAGAATCTAGCGTTACACCTAAGAATATAAATTCCCGTAATAAAAACTCGGGCCGGCTCGACCGGTGCGGGGTACCACGGCCTCACAGAAAACCGGTTTTGAAGCAACGTTACATTTCTCCGCAATTAGTGAGGTTTCCGGAGGCCCAACTCCCCCTCTCCTCTCATCCTTCCTTTTCTTCCTCTTTCCCATTCCCCCTCTTCTTTCTCCTCCCCGCATCCCCCTTCCCTCATCGCCTTCAAAGGCGGGCTGCGCACTTACGACTCTTGAGTTGCAGATGTCCATGGACAGCGGTTGTCACTTACCATCACGTGACCCGCCTGTTTGTCTGTCCCCCTATGATATAAAAGAAGTTAAGTAGTATTTATTTTTACTGCAGAAGACTTTTAATTTTCATTTTGTTTATTATTTTTCATAAATTACTACTATTATTATTTGTCATTAGGACGTACCAGACTTCACACCATTTGGGACTCAGGAGAAGGCAGTCTGCGAAGAACAGGACTTAGTTCCTTTACCAGAAGAACAGGAAGTGACCACTATCCCACAGGATCAGGGCCCGGTAACATCCTGCAAAGAAGTGGAGACGGCTAGTAAACCAGTCCAGGAAGTCCACCAATACACCAGTACTGAGGAAGACACAGAACTGGCATTGGAGGTAATTATCATTATTTGTATGTACATATATGTATATACTACGTATTGCTCCCGTTAATGTATATTTTTATAGTAATATTTTTTTCTAGATGAAACTGGTACTCTATGCACAATTTTATAATTACTATCTGAGAAGTAACGGGGTGTCAAGATGTAACACACAAGTAAACAAACTTACTTGCCATATCATAAACTCAAATTTCTGTTGTATTTCTTTAATGTTTTCAAACTAATATCCATTATAATAAAATTGTAACAAACCGATGTCTACATTATATATACATATTGAAAAAAACCAAATATTTGGTGCCTTTGTAAGACCAACAGACTCCAAAGCAACAGTTTTTAAATGTTTTTAGATTACGCATAACGCTAAAACTACTGTTTAAAATTATAATGCAGTTTTCACAGATGTATTGCTAAAAGTCTATTTTTGTTGGTTTGCTATTTTACTCAACTGCTCTTTGAATGATATTTTTTCAACCGTCTTCAAAGAAGTAGGAGGTTCTCAATTCGACTGTAGTGATATATTATATCACTGTTTTTTTTATATTTGTTAACTCAATCTGCCTTCCTCTTTGGGGATGAATATATGTACATATGTGTATATTACAATAATAATTATAAAGTAACATTTATCTACTTCGTATGTTTTAGTCAGTGCATTACTTTGCGGAGGTGGTAATAAAAGAAGCGGAGACTCGCGACCAAGGGACGCAGACTGAAGATACAGAGGACAAGCAGAAGAACAACTCTAAAGACAAAAACACCAAGGACAAGAGTGTTTCCACCGAACGTGACGTTAGACATGTAAGTAATAATAATATAAACTTATTTTTTATATTATATAAGGACAGACGAACAGACTTGTCACCTGATGGTAAGTGACAATCGCTGTCCATGGACACTTGCAACTCGAGAGTTGTAAGTGCGCTGCCTGCCTTTTTTTTTTTTTTTTTTTATGCGATAGGGGGCAAACGAGCAGACGGGTCACCTGATGGTAAATGACTGCCGCCGCCCATAGACACCCGCAACTCAAGGGTCACAAGTGCGTTGCCGGCCTTTTAGGTAGGAGTACGCTCTTTTCTTGAAGGTGAATGCGCAAACCTGTGCCTTCGTGGGGTTAAACTGGACTAGGTTAAGTCGACCCCAATCTGAAACTTTTGATAAAGAAGTTTCGATTTCAGACACAAGTTTGGATCGGCTTTCGATGACGTTTACCCGAGAAATGTTAGCGCGGCCGGTGTAAAGGGCATCACTCGTCTGCATAGCAATGGATGCTGCTAATCTGCAGCATGTCATTGATATGCAGATGAAACAGCGTGGGTGATAGCACACAGCCTTGTGGGACACCAGAATTAACAGACTTGGAGTCGGAGCATGCACCGTCAACAACGACCATTGATGCTTCTGTCTGTAAGAAAACTGGTGAGCCAATTGCACAGTTTCTCGGGAAGCCCATAGGAAGGAAGCTTCGCAAGGAGCGCTTTGTGCCAGACCCGATCGAAGGCCTTCGCCACGTCCAAACTAACGGCCAATGCTTCCCCCTTGGTCTCGATCGCCTGTGCCCACCGGTGAGTCAAGTAAACAAGAAGATCACCAGCTGAACGACCCCGACGGAAGCCGTATTGTCGATCATTGAGGAGCTGGTGGTCTTCTAAGTACCGCAGGAGCTGGCAGTTAATAATGGATTCCATTATCTTGGAGAACAAGGAGGTGATGGCTATGGGTCTGTAGTTGGACGGATCCGAGTGATCTCCTTTTTTAGGGATTGGATGCACTAGAGCTGTCTTCCATGAGTTCGGGACTACGCCAAGAGAATAGGAAAGCCGATAAAGGCGCGTTAAAACCGGTGCCAACTCTGGAGCACACGTCTTCAGCACGATAGGAGAGATTCTATCGGGCCCACTCGACTTGAGAACGTAGAGGGAAAGAAGCGCTTTACGCACTGCCCTTTGTGTAAACCGGACTTCCGGCATGCGGCTCTCGCACTGCGGTATGGTCGGCGGTGCGTTTCCCCCGTCGTCCAGGGTCGAGTTAGACGCAAAGAGTTTACCCAGAAGATCGGCTTTTTCTTTAGCGTCGTGGGCCAACGAATTATCTCCTATGTGCAGAGGTGGAAGGGATGGCTTACAGAAGTTCCCCTGGACAGCTTTGGCAAGAGACCAGAATGCACGAGTTCCGGAAGGAAGACTCACTAGTCTCTCGCCAATTCTGCCGATGTGAGCCGACTTCGCCCCAGCAATTACTCTTTTGAGGGACCTGGAGGCAAAGTTAAATTGCTTCTTTAATGTGCTGGTCTTTACATCCCGTGCTGTCGCTGCATTAGCCCATGCTTGGTAACATTCCTGCTTTCGACGGGACGCCGCTTTGCAGGTTCGACCAAACCAGGCCTGGGACTTGCCACCTGTGGGAATCAGGGAGAATGGAATGAAAAGTTCCATACCCTGAAGAACAACATCCGCGACAGAGTCGGCAACGACATTGGGATCATCCGGCGAGAAGCAAACCTGCCTCCATGGGTAGGATGCAAAGAATGTTCGCATTCCATCCCAGTCTGCTGACCTATAGTGCCATACGCGGCGACTGCCTGTAACTCGCGGCCGCAGCGAGTGAACGAGTGGCACTATACTCCTAATGAGGCAATGGTCCGAAGAGCCAAGAGGGGCCTCAGCGGATACTTTGTAGCCGTCAGGATGTGAGGTCAGCAGAAGATCCAACAGTGAAGGCACATGGCTTTCTGCCTCCGGGATTCGCGTAGGCGTTGCTACCAGCTGCGTCAAGCCATATGCCAAGGCGAAATCGTGAACAGATCTCCCCGCATGATCAGTTTTTCGCGAACCAAGCCATTCGGCGTGATGGGCGTTAAAGTCGCCAAGAATCACGATCTCTGCGGATGGGACCTGCTGGAGCACTGAGTCTGTAGCCATTTGGACGTGGTCGATGAGTCGGTCCGTTTCGGCATCACCGCTATGGGACCTGTAGAGGCATAAGTAGATGCGGGGATGGTCGTCGCAGTCTACACGTAGCCATAAGATGGAGAGGTCCCTACCTTCAAGATTGCCGAGGCGGCGAGAAGTGATATCATCTCTAACATACACGCATACACCAGCCTTAGGAATAAAGGAGTGTTCCAGTCCGTACCCAGGGTAACAGAGGTAGGATGTGTCCGCTGGAGATGATATCTGCGTCTCGGTTAAAAAGAGCAAGGCCGGCTTTGCTGTCTCAAGGTGGTGGTGGACAGTGTCGAGGTTATAATGTAAGCCCCTGATGTTACAAAAATCCACGGTAAACGTGACAGGGGGTGCCATAGTATGCCTTCTCTTGCCCCGAGCAGATTTTGAGAGCGCAGTTGAGCCCCCCCAGAGTACGAGGGGCAGCCTGGGCGTCCATGCTCAGGTATAATCCGTATTGAGGGTGGACGTCCAGGGGGGGATTCTCCAACGCTAGCGCTGGTACCCCCCTGGGGTATCCTTTTTGTTAACAGCGCTATCATTAGGGGGGGTGGGGGATTTTGGGCCTCCGGAGACCTCACTCATTTCGTTAGCGTTGCTTCTCAACTGGGCTTCTGTGAGGTCGTGCCGAGCCGGCCCATTCGTGCTTTAACATGGCTCTGGCACTATAGAATGAGTATGTTTATCAGCAGTCTGGTTACCATAGTACAAGTTCTATTTAGATTTGGATCTGAAGTTATGACAATGGTGGAGCCACACTTAAGCGCTAATGGGGCGGCTCAATCGGTGCGATACCAGAAAACCGGTTGTGAAGCAACTCTTTCCCCTCACTTCATCCCTCTTTCCTCTTTCTCATCTTCTCATCCTTCCTCTCCTGTTCACCCTCTCCGCATCTCCTCATCTCTCATCACCCTATAGATGGGTGCAGTTACGACTCTTGAGTTGCAGTATATATTATTATGTGTATTTATATAATACAATAACTTTATTGTTACTTTTACAGTTTATAGTATTAAAAGTAAAAAGTAATAATGGTTCAATCTGGGGCCTTATCTCAAGGTGAGATTTCTTACAGACAACCTAGATTGGCAGATGCGACGGATTTGGGCATAGTGCATAAATACATACATATAAATGTATATAATGTATGTTATTACACAATTTAAATAAAAGTTTAATATATTTTTAATTGCACATGTGAGAACCGTGTAAGTAGTCACTTGTTACAATAATATATGCAAATGTAAGTCCTGCCAATGGTGGCGTATGTGTCACGTGTTTTATCTACGTGATCTTACGATATCTACTACTTCTGTAGTTCAAAAATTCCTGTAACGGATTTAATTGAATTAAATAATTTTAAAATCAAGTCTGAACTGGCTGTTCCCTTATCCATGACGTTAAGTAATTTGTCTCATTTATGATGATTTCAGGACCCAGTACAAACAGATGCTGATCCTTCAAAGACAGTAGAAGAAGAGGAACCCAAAACTGGTGGGTGGTGGCGATACCTCTACCCTTTTTACTATTTCGTTTAAAAGTTATGTAGTTATCAATAATTTTCCTATTGAGATTGGCTGATAGTTTGATGCAGATTGCAAACTGTTTTCTGGGTGAAAAACAGCCTTTGTGAGACAGATAGTTAGTTGTTGGGTACTGGAACATAAAATCCTCTTTGGACAGGTAGCCCCAAGAATTTTAGTAGTATTAATATATCTAAGTACCTATGTAAGTATATATTATTATTTTTGCTGTCGGTTAGTGAGTAGATGAATTATGAAAATAAAGTAATACTATAGGACACTAAGTATAGCTAGTATTATGGGTTGTAGGACATGGATAAACATAGATTGATGCTCGACTAGTTTCGGTCCTAACGGAGGACCTTTTTCAAGGAGTGAAGCGTTTGTCGTACTAAGAAGTCGGTAGTCAGTCTGACGCAAACCGACGCTGCACTTCGCTTCACTCCTTGAAAAAAGGCCCCCGTCGGGTACTGATAGATTGTATTAAGGACACAAATTTATAAACTCATAAACTCTACTATTGTAGATATTCTGCAATCCTCAAGCTAAGAGTTTGTTAAATGCCAAGCTGTCATAAAGCTTAAAAAATATATCTGTTGGTCTCTTGCATCAAGGCTCCTAAAGGAATGAACTGATTTTGCTATAAATTGAAGAGAATATTCAATCATTCGAAGACCTAAAGCTGCTTTTGGATCGTTGAAAGAGTTTTCAAGTCGGGGATATTTTAACATTTACTTTTTATAAATACAGTAAGATGACAATATCAACTTTAATGTATGTTTATAATTTACAATGACACATAAATTAGTCATTTATCAGTCAATTAAATTGTATATAAAATCTTAAAAGGTAAAGATAAAATAAGCAATAATTTTAAACATAATTTGAGATGATATAATAAATAACTATTATAATTTGTAAACATAAATACATTTACAATTAAGGTCATGCAATATTGAGTTCAAAGAATTATTTTTTTCAATAACTTTAGAACTTAGGTAAAACAAAATCATGGAGGCACAAACTGAAGGATCGATATTTTTATTTTTTGATACTACATATGAATATTAATGAATTTTTGTATTTTATTTCTTGGGGTTGCCATTTTCCCGATATATTCTATAACTTAAATAGCACATAACACTGACTGCGGTAACTATTGCCATAAAAAAAATTAAACCAAAGAAGTGTTACCATATACATTATGTAAATGGCAACAGTGGAAATTCGTTTAAATTAACTAGCTAGTTAGTTAGCTATTGACTTTATTTATATACTTTTTTATATAGAGAATAGAGGCGTTTCAAATGCCCGTTTGGTATTTTATCCTATATTTAAAAACAAAAAAACTATCAATACTTGAACATCTTCAGGATATAATTTAAATTTATTAATGATATATATATACTGCTGCTTAGGTATAAATATTGAGTCTTAGATTTTTTTTATTTTATATAAAAAAGCGCACATACTTCATTTACATTTATAATTCTACCTCAAATATACTGTTGGGATAGATTTTTTGAAATACTGATCGATTATAATCGATATATGCTAAAACTTATAAAAAACGGTAACGATGTCACTAACGGTTTTTAGTTATTTACAAACACAAATAAAATATTTTTGAAACGTGCAGTAGCCACGCGGCACAGTTTTAGTGGAATTATAACTTCCATGTTGTTAGCAGTTCAGAAACGTTGCTGACTATACGAATACCGTTTCGAAACGTTTTTAAAATGAATATACTATAGGTTTTTATGAGATTTTTAATAAAATACATAACAGTAGATGAACATGTAGGGTCGTCGGTCAATATATTTATTCAACCCTGTCCTCTTGTATAGTTATAATCTTTATTCATTATATATGCAAAGTAAGTGAAGTACCATATTATTGCATTATTAAAAGAACACTCAGACTCGCGACTATTTGTGAATCACACAAATATTTGTCCAGTGGGGGAATTGAACCCACGATCTCCTGCCCAGGAGTCAGGGTCACTAAACACTAGACTAACAGGAAATTTCATTTCATACAAAACTTAGATATTTTATGTCAAGTACTTACTTAAAGGTGCACATGATATGAGCGAACTTCTTAAAACTAAATATCTCCCTTTTTAATTCTCTACCTTATATCTTTCTCTCTCATGTAACGAAGTGTGCTTAAACGTGACGCGTCATCAAAATTTCGGTTTCAATTCTCGTCCATCGTCAATATCGAATTATTGCTAAAGAAGGTTCACTTAAAAATATTTTAGATTGATTAAATACAATTATTGATTATCTGAAAACGTTAAAACACGCAAATTTGATTTGTGCTGTACAATTATTAAAGTTTTAAGCCTTGTACATTTTCTAAAGGAACAAACATATATTGATTGTAGGTGCATTTTATTTTTAGTAAATTTTAAAGGTTATATGTATACAGTATGAATAGAGTTTAAGTGATAATTATTAGATGTATGAAGTTATTTAAAATAATTTTAGCAAAACCTGAGAAAACTTTATGAAAAAAATCAGTAGATTTGGGCTTCTATAAATTTAGCCGTCACAATTGGAGGAGGAGGTCCCAGGAGGACTGGATTTGTTTAACAAAACGCCACAAGGCATTCAACAACAAAACAATTCATATTCTCAGATTTTGCTATATATTATGTTATTGTAATAGATTGAAGTGTGATGGTCAGATCGAAGTCTGTTCTGCTTGTAGAAATAACGCAAGCAATATATATATATATATACTAGTCTTTAGCTTTTACTTTTCTCTTCTATACTGCTAAAAAGCTCTGTTTATAAAACGTTCAATATTAGATTAAGATATTTTATTTTATTTATGATCTGTATAGCAGCTTCAAATTCTTTGTATTTATTTATTTCACCCTCATGGCTAAGCTTCAGTTACAAGCAGATAGAATATATATTTTAACTAATCGCGAATTTTCTCTTAGCCACCTCATCTCGTAAAATCTCGTAAAAGGAGACTAAGCGATCGGACTGTTATCTATCAGACAGTATATATATGCAGTCATACCATGCCCTTATTACGTTTGCACTAAATTATAATGGCTCTGCCTACCCCTTTGGTTATATAAACGTGAGTGTTTGTAAATTTAGTATTATTTACTCTCCAATATCTACTAAACACTAGTCGGCGCTCCACAAATAATCCACAATTGCCTTCCAATCTATTTTATTACGGAACGGCGGTCCCTCCCGAGCTTAGGATGACCACCAACCGTGACACGTTTAAAACCAGTACAATGACTGTATAAATATAAAGATGTTTTTTATCTATGTATTGTAATTATTTATATATATATAGTATGTATGTATATGTGTAACTTATTACTATATTTATACACCTGCCATGTATGTCACTGAACCATCCAAAGGTTGACTGATAGATAATGCAGACAATTTTAATATTTCATTTCTTAAAAAAGAAGTATTTTAACAAACCTTAAATTGAATTATGAGCTATATGCGTCACCTTATTATCATGTTGACTTTGAATGTACCAAGGCAGATGTAACTGGATCTATCACAGCTAGAAAGCTAGTTTACCACTTAACCTACCCGACGGGCGTAGTACTAACTAAGCTTAAACGGGGACTATCCCGCTTAATGTCTAGTACAGTCATGTCAAAGATATGGCCCGCGATCGCAATGTGTTACAGAAAGAAGAATCATGTTTTTTAGAGCTTTTAGACTTAACTCGATTCCTCTATGGAAGTTTTAAAATGCGCATATTACATTTATAAGTAATTTCGAAGGCAGCGCGTGCCTAGGCAAGCGAGAGAGATAGACAGTAAAACCATCTCTTAGCAACAAACGGAAATACCCAATTATTTTTGTTGAGAACAATAGAATCTAGTCTAGACTAGAACCTTCCTTATCAATATAATATAAAAGGAGTGCGTCGGCGCGACGTGAGTCGAGGAGAAGGATTTTAGTTGTACTGTGAAGTAGTGATTGTGAAGTCTAGTAAATGTAAAGATATTGTGCTTTGGTTTGTGTCGTGCGCGTGCGATATCCATGATTGTTGTGTTGAATTCCATAATTGTTACGATTTTGACATAATGTCACAAAAACGTAAAGTTGATAGTGAGTGCAGATTTTTTCTGTCTAAATGGGAAATTGTATATTTTTTCATAGAATGGAAAGGTGTTTCATTTGCAATCAAACAGTTGCTGTATGTAAAGAGTTTAACTCGAAGAGACACTATGATACGAATCATAAATCAAAATTCGATTGTTACACTGAAAAAATAAGAATGGACACCTTGTCATCGTTAAGGTTTAAACTTGAAGGTCAACAATCGATGTTTACTAAAGCTAATACTGAGAGCGAAGATGCCCTGAAATCAAGTTTTATTATTGCATTAGAAATCGCCAAGAGAACCTTTCACTGGTTGTGATTTTATTAAAGACTATGTTAAAAGTTGCCGATATTTCATTTCCATTTCAAAAGTCAATAATTCAAAATATTTCGCAGTCAAGAGTCACTGTTGCTCCAAGAGCTAATGATACATCTCAAAATTCGGTTTTTCGATTGAAGGACAAAATTAAGGAATTTACAAACTTTTCACTTTTTGACGAGAGCACCTGTTGAGGCATACTGTTGGTAGACCTCAACTTGCTGTTTTTATACGAGGTATTAACAGTAACTTTGACATAACTGAAGAACTATTAAAGTGCGTTCCATTGACAGGTACTACAACAGCAAATGATATTTATTCTGCAATTGAGCATTTGATAGCAGAATAAGAACTCGACTGAAATATACTTAGCAGCACAACTACGGAAGCGCTCCTGCCATGGCTGGCAAACATTCGGGCGTTGTAACTAAATTAAAACAGAAAACATCAGGGACTTTTGTGGGATTTCACTGTATAACTCATCAGGAATCGTTGGCATCTGACATCCAAACGTTTAACAATGAACCATGTCATGCAACCTATAATTAAAATAGCAAATTTTATTTGTTACAAGATTTGAACGAAAACGGTGTCCCTTATTTCACTAAAGTTCGTTGGCTCAATCGAGGAGTAGTTTTAGAAAGATTTTTCCATTACGTGACCCTATTAAAGCTTTCATGTTAGAAAAAGGCAACCAAATTGATTATGACAATGACTGGTTGGGTTGATTGCGCCTTTTTGGCAGATATGAATAAACACTTGACTGAGCTGAATGTAAAGTTACAAGGTAAAAATCTGATTGTCACTCAAATGTATTCAAGCTTTTGAAGCAAAGTTGAGGCTGTGGGAAAATCAGGTAAAAAAATCAAACTTCGGATCATTTCCCTCATTTAAAATCATTTGGCACAGTGAACGAAAAAAGAAATTGGATCAATATTCTCAACTTCTGCAAAATCTGACAACGGAATCAACAATCGTTTGAAGACTTCCACAAAATGAATGAAATGGAATTCCCAATTTTCACCATCCATTCGATTTTGAAGCTTCACAGGCACCAGTTCATTTGCAAACCGAGTTGATAGATCTTCAATCGGACAGTATTTTGAAAGGAAAATTTAAAGAGGTTAACGCTCTTACATTTTATACACAATATTTCAAGGGTTTGGAAAACTACTCGGAATTAAAAAAGCATGCAGTGCGTGCTGCATGCTTTTTTAAATTCTGTGCATGTTTGGTAACCTCTATTTAGAGCGTACTCCTAACTAAAAGGCCGGCAACGCACCTGTGCTCTTGAGTTACGGGTGTCCATGGGCGGCGGTAGTCACTTACCATCAGGTAAACCGTCTGCTCGTTTGCATTAAAAAAATAAAAAAATATGTTTTCCGTCGTGAAAATAAATAAGAAGAAACATCGCACAAGACTTACGAATAAAAATCTCATATCAATTCTTAAAATAATTACAACGAATATGATACCCGATATCAATGAGCATATCAAAAACAGGAGAAGTCAGGTATCTGGATCCTCGAGTTGAAAATAATTACCCTCTTTTATAACTTTGATATGATTTTAAAAAACCGTATATTACGGTTGTTAAAAATTAAATAAATAGTGTACATTTTTATTATTTGAATCTGGCCCGCTTACACATTCTAAATTCAATATATGGCCCTCTGCAAAATTAAGTTTAACACCTCTGGTCTAGTAGTTATGTTTTGCCGACATCACTTATGTCGGCAAAGTGTCAGGTTTCTGGAGGCCCAACTCCCCCTCTCCTCTTTTCCCCCCGTCTCCCCATCCCTAATCACCCTCAAAAGCGAGCAGCGCACTTGCGACTCTTGAGTTGAAGGTGTCCATGGATGGAGTTGTCGCTTGCTATCCAGTGACCCGTCTGTTCGTCTGCCATTAAATGGACATTATTTGAGATTAGTTGAAATATCTACTATCTGTTTTTCAGTTGGTCTGTACTTATCATATAACTTTATAATTTATAACTAATTGTGTTAATTTATTCTGCATCTGTAATTCAGAAACAAAACTTAAGCATTCATGTCAATCATGGTACGTATCTTTTAATATAACCCTTATTTTATTTCCTAAATTTTTTTTCACGAAATATTTTTCTAACTAATATTAATTCTTATAGTTATAAGTTACCACGAAATGATAAGGCGTATACTCAAATGCCCTTATTATGAAGTATTTTAGTATACGCTCAGATTTAATGCGCCATGGTATGAAGTCATTTTAAATCATTACAAATATATATAAGTAATATAATTATCATTATTGTTCTTAGTTTCAACATTAGTTTGTTTTAAACAATCCCGGTCGTGGACACAAAATGAAACTTGTCTTTTTTTTCATTGTATTATTCGTGTGTCGCGAGGTACTTTACAAACATTCATATGACATGCACGGACCGCACGGATGGTGTAGCGGTTTAAGTGGTCACCTCGCCAATACGCTGCAGCGCCGAGTGTTGTGGGTTCGATCCCTTTGTGTAATCCTCAAGTTGTTTTTCTGATTCTGGGTGTTATTTGTGTCCGTTTGAATGTTTGTAAAGTCTATTTGAATGAATTATTCCTAATTCGGGAGTTGTCTTAAGAAAAAAAAAACAGAGAACTGACTACGAGTATTTGTGGATCACACAAATTTTATTTCGTGCGGGCTCGAACCCACGATCCATAGATCCACAGTTATATCCACTAACCACTGGTCGGTTTGTCGCCAGTCATAATGCTGTTATTTTATTCTTTATTATCCGTTTAATGCAGAGTGAAGCGTTTTTTGTCACTACTTTCTAAGTAAGGATCCCAGCCGGGTGTTAAATATTTTAATTTTTTCAAGCTTTATAGAGCTGTTAATTAGTAAAGACAGTGTAAAATTCCATTGGTATTTTCAGAATAGAAACACATTTTTTCTTTAACAATAATTTGTTATAACAAGTAAATTTAAAGTAATTTCTGGTCACATAATTTCATTTTGTGTTTACCCTTGTAACTTTGTCTTCCTAATCCCAATTTATACATTTTTAGAATGCCAATTAACATTTTTAATCATATAAATTCCATTTTTATTTGTGACAGTTTCTATAGACAAGACTTATCTAGGGTTGGTTTTTGTTTTCACACAAAACTTTGACTTGTGAGAGGGCTTATATTCATAAAGTTTCTTCTTTCTAGCTTCAAGTTAAGTTATTGCCTGGATATCAGTTTTTCCACGAAGAGAGTGTCATCTGACCTCCGCACCTCTAAGGGCTAACTGAATTCTAAAGTTTCACTAGTTGTCAGGATATTTGACAGTATATAATATATAAATGTATTTCCTATATTTAGTTTTGTCTGCTTGTTGCAGTATGTTCATTACTATTGCTCACTTCATCGATTATAGTCTATAAGAGTTTAAAAAAAATAGTATTATCAGCTTCCTTCTGGAATGTTATTGTTTTAAGACGGGAAAAAAGGAAAGAACGGGAATTTACTTAGGGAAAAAACGGTAAGGGATGCCGCAAGCCGCGTATGAGGAAACAGGAACTACGGCAGTAGCCCGCAGCAGCCAGGGCTGAGCCAGTTTCTATAGTTCTAGGGGCCACTAAAACAGGAATATCTGTTGGATAATAGCTTGTCATATTAAAAAAAACGATCTCGCCTGATATATAAGAATGCCACTCTATTCAGTATATACTTAATCGATCATTTTTGGTTATTTAAACCTAAAACGCTATGCTTTTTTATATTCTATAATCGAACCACAGACAAACTTTGATTAAGCTATTTCCTTCTATATGTCCCCTTACAATATTTTCTAGCATGATACTTCCGATAAGTCTTGTCTAAACGTCCTATTACCATTAACAATTTTGTTTAATTTTAATTGATTTTAATTAATATATATAACACATTCTGTCATAGGGAAAGCAGAGAAGAGTTAACTAGAAGATGTGAGAGCCGTGTTGATCCAACCTAAGACTTACGAGTTTTGTATTATTTCATTTATAAATGAACTTTGTTTTTTGATTGCAATGCAAAACTTGGCGTTTAAAATATACATGCTCTAATTTTACGCTAATAATCAATTATTATACTATATATATTTGTGTAATCAAAATTTATGGATTATTTACTGAGTATATTATTCTGTCAAGTATTGTAAAGTTTGGTATTCCCGAAATGTACCTATTTATTTTTATATTTTATAGAACAATGTATTAGGAGGTGAGAAAATTCCGACATAAAGAGTACAATGCCGCCATGGCTATCAGTCTTAGAACCACCAAAATTTCCAAAAAGAAATTATAACATATTATCAACTGAATGAATATATGCAGTACCGGTGTTATTATACGAGTCTTGGTTATTCTTATTTTAATCTTTTAAAAATTCATTTCGATTCTTCTTTTAATCAATTTGGGTTAACTCGTCGGAAAATTGAGGAAGGCTGGTATCTTTTGTTTTACCAAACTCGACGCTCATCCCCAGACGACAGGCGGCACCCAACTGAAATGAACCAAGTAATCAAGACCAGCTTGTAGAACACAAAGTCGCTAGTCGAATATCCAAATGTTATAGCCATCTGTAAGTTAGTTTTTCGGTCACATTACACTGTAAGCTACTAAATAGCAGTTGCTATATATACTAACTGCTATAAAATAAGGTTTTTATCCTACTTTTATAAGCATGTGTATTTTAAACATAATGCATTACGTTTTTGTAAATATGTGTATAGGTTGTTACAGTTGTTCATTAAAATCTATTACAATGTTATGTAGCATTCGCCACAGTTGTTTTATTTATTTTTGCCTCTATTTATTGATTTATTGCTAAATACCTCTCGAAGGGTAGTTGACCACAAATCAGAGTTGAATATTCGCAGGAGGAAGGAAACCACGTCTGGTTTTCGATTTGTTAATCCCAGCATTTACCACACACAGAAAATGATTAACTTCAAATCATAGTTGTGGAATGTGAAAGACAACCAAAACGTCTTGATGGCAATGATAGCAAAGTCATAAAGGGGTAATCCCCTTAATATATAATGAGTTTTTTTTTCAATAGCAACCGACCAGCCGGGTCACCTGATTGGAAATAACAAACGCCGCTAATGGAATTTCATTTAAAATTTAATAGTTATGGTTTTTATGCTGACCTCTGTCATCAGTAACATCAGCAAAATCATTGTTCGTTAAGATTTTTCGTATTCCAGTATAAACAATATGGTTGCTAACGTCAAAGGTCTTCGAACATTGTTTTGCAAACTTTTTGTAACGTGATGCTATTGTAAGAATTTAAAGGAAGGTGATAATGCAAAGTGTGTGATCGACGACGACTATATTCGCTTTCAACTTTAATACCAGTCTTTTTACTTTTTAGCCGACGTCAAAAAAGAGGAGGTTCTATGTTCTGTATATACACTCGGGTGCAATGAAATCGCACATGTGATATTTCTTTGCAAAATATTGATTAGGTATGTTTTTTTATATGAATTAAAACTATTTGTTTAAATATAATAAGTTTACCCTACTGCCAAAAAGTAATAACAATAAAAGAACCCTAAAATTACTCCATTAGGTCACCGCAGTTTGCCAGACTAATTGCAGCTATAAAAAGGCATGTTTTGAGTAAAAAGTCATCAGTTGCATATCAACGCTCGAACTGAAAGGACGTCTAGTGACTACTGCTGCATTTATTAGAAGAAAATGGATACTCGGAAGCGGACCAGAAGAACCAGAGTTATGTAGCTCGACAGTTGAATATCAGCCGATATTCAGGTCGTCTTATTTCCAGCGCTATCGGGAGACTAGTGGCTATGTACAACGACGAGGATCAAGTCGAGCCAGAGCTAAAACTGAGCGCGGCACCCGATATATCGTTACGATGGCATTGCGAAATCTTCACTTGACATCCGTTGATCTTGCGCATCGTCTTCAAGATCTGCGTGGAGTGGAAGTCAACCGGTGGACGGTCAGAAGAAGACTTATAGCGCAAAGGCCAGCAAACTGCCCTAAATTGACGCAACCTCACGGCCTGGCCCGTCTTCGATTTGCACGTGAACATGTCGACCAATGGAGAGCAGTCCTGTTCTTAGACGAGCCCCATGATGTGTCTTCATTGCAATGATGGGCGAGTAGGGGTCTACAGAAAGCCTACAGAGGGATTGAGACAGTGTTGGTGTCACAGAACGTGCCGCATACGACGGTGTTACGTGCATGTTCTGGGGAGGGATCTCTGTTGTAGCCAAAACTAGGCTTGACTTCATCGCTGGGGCCAATATAAGGGGTCAAGACAAAGGACTAACTGCTCGGGGGTACATAGAGGAAGTTCTCCAGGAGCATTACCATTTAGCGGTTTCGTTGGAGATAACTTCCTTCTTATGCATGACAATGCAAGACCCCATACCGCTGTTATTGTACGACAGCATCATCAAGAGGTGAGTATTCCCGTAGTAGAGTGGGCAGCGCACTTTCGAGTCACAGGTGTCCATCGTCGGTGATAGTCACTTACCGATAGGTGCTCCGTCTGCTCTTTTGCCTCCATGCTATAGAAATAGACGTTTCTGCAGTGTCTTCTTAAATAACCAAGACAAAGACATCTACCGTGTGTGACAACACTGACAACTTACGAGTTAGAGGCCAAACCTCCCACGCCCCACCATCTTTCCCCTCTCCTCGTTCTCCTACAAGGCGCCTTCAGTAAAGTCTGTAAACATAGGTTCCATACTTTTTTTTTATGCGATAGGGGGCAATCGAGCAGACGGGTCACCTGATGGTAAGTGACTACCGCCGCCCATGGACACACCCGCAACTCAAGAGTCACTTTTGAGGAGTTAATGTCAATAGAGGTTTTTGGATAGAAGCCATTTGATGAATTGGTATCTAGTGGAGTATTAGGAGACGCCAAGTTATATAAAATATAGTAATACTACAAAATTGTTATAATTAACTATATCTCGGTGTTAACAACCAACAACAAGAAATAAAAACCAAACGTTAGATCAGCTTTTATAATGAATTGAATGGTGACAAGAGAAAAAAAATATATGTTGAGAACACTAGAACATCACTTATTTACTAAGGACAAGGACGCGACGTATTGTTCTGGCTAATAACGTAGGCGCTTGAACATGCCCCGGGCGTTGTTTAGTAAGTCTTACTTTCAACCAGACTGAATATACCGGCAATGGGCATATCTGGTTAAACACCCTTCGGATTGTGCCAGATGAGGTCTTGACGTGAGCTATACGGACGAAACCGTCTGATCCCGAGTGTATAGCCATAATTCTTCCCAATTTTCACTTCAGTTGTGGCAGGTTATCCTTCTTTACAACAACCAATGTATCCAGTTTTAGGCCATCCTTACAGGAGCGCCACTTGACGCGTTGCTGACACTCTGCAATAAACTCCTTGCTACATCTAGTCCAAAAATGATGGCGGAGTCGCTCAATACACTAATACCGACTGAGATGATTACTGGAATGCTCCTTCAAATTTGGTTGAGGCATTGCCATGAGCGGGTGGCCGATAAGAAATGATCTGGTGTCAGCGTAGTGCAATCGGCAGGGTCTGAAGACAGTGGCGTTAAAGGGCGTGAGTTTAAAATAGCTTCGATTTGTGCCAATATGGTATTAAGTTCTTCGAAGGTCATGTTACAACTACCTTTGCAAATGATACTTAGCAGATTTGACACCCGCTTCCCAGAGACTACCGAAATGAGGAGTAAAAGCAGTTATAAAATAGAAATTGATTCCCTCAAAGGCCAAACCAGCACCTAAGGAATCGCTACTAGTTTTTAATTACTTAGAAAGCTCGTTGTACACACGAACAAATAAGGTACCGTTATCAGAGTAAATATTTACGGGTTTACCTCTTCTTGCGATGAATCGGTGCAAAGATGATAAATAACTACTGCTGGTCAAGTCACCGACAAGTTCTAAATTAATTGCTTTGGTCCTGAAGCAAATAAAAATAGGGATGTACACTTTTACGAGCTTACAACCGTGACCTGGGCGACTAACAAACAATGGGGCACATATAATCAACGCCTGTGCTTTCGAAGGAAAAACCACCTGGAAGAAGGCGCTGCCGTGGCAAATTACCCGTTAATGGAGTAATAATAACCTTGCCCTTCATTCAATACACAGAGACAGAGCAAACACCTATGGTAACAGTTTTGGCTAGATTTCGGCCTCCTATGGGCCAAAAGGATTCTCATATAGACATTAATATTTAATTCCGGGCCTGCGATCCCTTTGGGTATTTTTTATATTCTGAAAATGATTCACGTTGGCTGTGTATAACTAAAACGTCTTAAGACTTTTTTAATTCTTCGCTCGATAAAAAACTAGAAGTAGTAGTAGAGTACTAACTCTGTGTACGATTCACAAACGACGATACGTGGAACCCGAAGATCATTAATGTAGGATAACTTTGTCACAATTGCTTGCCATTGTGAATTAATTTCCTGAGTTAATGACTCATCCCACAATTATTTATTAAGCCACATTCTTTGTAATAACATTCCATAACGACTACCAAAGGAGATAACAGACCTAGAAGATTCAAAGATTCAATCACACACGTTTAGTATAGTTAGCAGAAGACACCGATGATTTTGTGGCGTACATATGCCACGTACTCTATAGCTCTGAATATGCATCAAGACAGCACGCATCCACTCGCACAGCACACCAAGCGGCGAATAAACGCGCTCCTATCTGGTATCATCTCACCCCTGTTGAGGGGGGTGGGGACACTATTTGAAGCACTGGGCTCCTTATAGTGGTTTTCCTCGCAGCTCATTACTGTGAGCCGGTCATTGGAGTTAGCTCACCGGCCTCGAGGTTTGCTCGCCGATCGCTCCTCTGAAGAGGGGTCCAGCGAGCCGCCTGCGAGAGGTCGGTGGTTGGCTATCTGCATCCGATGGCGAAGCCAATGCCCCGCTCGAAGGAACTGATATGAGCTCCCGAGCGGGGCGTTTGAGTCGCCTCCGGATGAGTGTTGTATCGTCTGGATGTGGGAGAGGAGCAATACCTACCACGTGGGGAAGTTTCGAGCGGTCAGTCAAACAGTGCCAGCTTGACGTCTCCGACTACAGGGATGTTATCCGTGTAGTGGGCGTACAAGGCCGGTGACAGACAGCTCCCTTGCGGGACTCCGGCACTGATGGTTTTGATTTCCGATATGGTATCCTCTACAGCCACACGGAAGGTTCTCTGGGTCAGGAACGATGCGATGATCGCGACTACTTTTCGTGGTAGAGACGATGTCGACAGCTTGTGGATGAGACCTTCATGCCACACTCTGTCGAACGCCTTCTCCATGTCGAGCATCACGGTCACCCTGCTCCCGCCCTTGTTGGTTTTCTTGATCATCGTAGCAACCTCGCTCGGTGTTACGAGCAGTTTACCCTCAGACTGGGCGAGGGGCTTCGAGAGGTAGAGATGGGTTGCCGCCTCTATCTCCCGAGTGTGGTCCTCGTCTTGATTGTCGTGAGGTGTGAACTGTTTTTCGAGGCTGTTCGCGATGATCTCGGCACGGTCTTGCGCTTTGTAGCGTATTTGCCCGTCCTCAGCGAACAGGGGGCGCGTGGGGTTTGGTTCTGCAGTCAGTTGCCTGCAGAGTCGGTGTACCGAGGGCTGTTCGTCCTCGATATCTATAAGGAAGTTCTCCCATGCGTCACCTCTGTGCTCCCAAAGAGCAGCCTTGAACGAGTTGGTAAGGCGGTTGTATCGGGTCTTGTCTCGGGGGTGCCGAGTTCTCTGCCAGAGCTTCTTAGCCTCTCTCTTCTCCTCGAGCATTTTACGGAGCCGAGCGGGCAGAGGGTTCTGTCGCTCGATGCTCGGCCTAGTGCTCGAGGAGACTCGAAGTGCGGCTTGGATAGCTCCGGTGATTTCTTCGGCGGCTTCATCGACTTCCACTGGCGTTTTTACAACCGTAGGGCGGCTGTAACCCGCTAGGGATTCTTGATAAGCCCTCCAGTCTGTGTGGACTGTGGGCTTCGGTGGGAAGACCGTAGCCGCGGGCTCCCTGAACACGAGTAGCACCGGCCTGTGGTCCGATGGTAGGTCCTCGAGCACTTCCTGTACTGGAGGTGCTCTTAGTCCTTTGAACACTATGATGTCCAGTACGCTATCACTATAGCCCGCTGGGTCCAATCTAGTGGGTTCTCTGGGGCCAGCGATTTCATAATTATGCATATCGGAGTCTTGCATAAGGAGATTTCCCATTGCGTTGTTGGTGGTGTTGTGCCATGCTTGGTGCTTTGCGTTCAGGTCACCTGCGATTATGGTCGGCGTTGTATGTTGGAGAAGGCTCCGAAGTTCATCGACGCGGGCTCTCTGATTCGGAGCTCGATAGGCCGCGTAGAGGCGCATCTCCCGCCTGCCGATTTGGACATCGATACCAAGCGCATACATGGTATCGAGTCTCTTTGGTTCGACGGGTTGATGCACTACTGTCCTCTTCACTAGGACAGCGAGTCCACGATATGCTTCGCCTCTTGGCGAGACCTCATCTTGGCGGTACACAATGTACCCTGGGATCTTGAGTGGCCTGTTGGCCTTCAGATGGGTCTCGCTTATCAGCATGATATCGACCCGCTGTTCCTTGAGAAATAGGCGTAGTAGGCCTATCTTGGATTTCAGCGTCTCCGCGTTCCAATGAACCACCCTGAGCGGCTTATCCATTGGTAGTGAGGTTTTGCAGCAGTCCTGTCGTGTTAATCTCGCCTGCCTTAACACGCTGTGCGAACAGCATGAGCAAGGCAGCGAGTTGGTCCCTCTCCGGGTCCTTGGCTGCTGGGCTGCAGTTTTTGGGTGCCGCCGCAGGTGTGGTTGGCTTTTCCTGGGCCGCCTTCTTTCTTCGGTGCCTTCTCCTCTTTTTTGTGGAGCTTGACCCCGGGTTTGCTTCGGCCATCAGCGTGGCGGGTGCCGAGTCGACGACCACGTTTGGTTGGTCGATGACCTTGGGCGGGCCAGTCCTCGGCGTGAGTCCCGCCTTCTTGTTGCGGGCTTCCCGCTTGTAGACTGGGCACGCCGCACTGCAGGCTGGATGCGGGCCTTGGCAGTTGGCGCACGTGGGTGGCTCCTCCTTTGGTCGAGGGCAGTTGTGCGCCTGATGCTCGCCACCGCATCGCACACAGGCTAGGCGCCTGTGATAGTTCTGGGAACTGTGGCGGAAGCCTTGGCAGCGGTGGCATTGAGAGGGTCCTTTCTTGCCCCTCCAGGCCTCTATGACGACGCCTGGCATGAGCAAGACCTAATCAATGTTGTAGGCCTTGGCTGCGGTCGGGCTCTTCTCCACTTCTGCGAAGAAGATGCATCCGGGTCTGTTGGTGCGAGCACGGATATGCTTCGCAAACTTGACTGGCACTCCCTTGCTAGTCAATTCCTCCACAATTTCTTCTGTGGGAGTGTCCGCAGGTAAGCCCCGGATAGCCATTTTCAAGGGCTTCTGGTGCGGTGGGGCGATGGCGTAATACGGCGCCTTGTCCTGTCCGAGGTCATCCAGGTGAGCCTGAATGACTCGGAATTCAGCGCCTTCTTTGGGAGTGAATTCAAATCCCTTCCCAAAGGGCCTCACGCTGGGTGGGTGACCGATTTTGGCGGTCAACTCCTTCATTTGGGACGTCCAGTTCTCCAGACGGTCCACTACAAGGATTGGTTGTCTCCTTGTGGACGTCTGACACCGCGATTTTATACGATGCATAAATTTATACTCACGCACACATACGACAACAGCAACGTAAGCTGATTGGTTGCGTACACAGTAAATATTGTAAATATAGAATAAGAAATGTGATTGGTTAATCTATATAATGTGCGGTAAATTAACTCCATTACTTAATGGTCAAAAATGTAAATATAACTAGCATACTTTTAATCAAATACAAGTCGATTCCAACCATTTTCTGGTGTTACACTTCAGCTACGGTTCAAGGACTAACCAGTCTGGCCGGCTAACATAGACACCTTTCCTTGCTCCTAGTATTATCTACTTAGCTACGGTTCGACGGCTTATATAGCCTGGCCGGCTAAGTAGATACCCTCACCTCAATCAGCCAGCTGGCGCAGACGTAGTAAAAGTACTATTTTAAAAACTTATCGGGTCAGCTACCCCAACAGCTGATCCCGAAAGACTTAATACGAGCGTCATTGCTGTCCGTTACCTTTGCACTTAGGACAGACCTTAATGATTGTATCCGAACTAGAATTTGTTGTACCTAGCACAGTGACCATGGATTTTAGTTTAGCACCTGACTATACTATCCTGAGGAGAGTTATTACGTGACAACTCTAAAGTTTCTACTAAATAAGAGCGAGCACGATAAAATTTAACGAATGTTTCAAAAGCAATTTTACTGTTCTTGTTGATCCGATCCTTGCTCCTCCCACTCACGGAACATTTTGCTGTCTAGCTTGCGATCTATGATATAAATTAAAAGCGTGTTCCAGTGCCGAACGGGTTCACCTAAGGTTTCTAATGCACGCAAATTTTTATTTAATTGGTCAATCAATCCTTTTGAAACGACTGATGATTCTCTTGTGATCGTATCAATATTGAATATAGCCGATACATGATTAATAACCATTTGTTGTCGAATCGCGCGCATAATACCTGCCATGCTAAGGCGTAATTACTAGCCGAAAACTTAATTGATTGTATAGCCACAGCAACGGAACCTTTCAATGAAGTACGTAAATAGTGAAATTTATTTATTTCGTCTATGTGATCGTTAGAGTGGATGAGACTCGTAAAGGTGTCATGAAACTCCAACCAGTGATAAGACCCGCTGAACGTAGGTAGCTGAATTGTAGGTAACCTGACTGGCTTATACAGGTACTTCTAGCACTACGAACAGATTCATTATCTTTATTTAAATTGCTTAACCGGCTTTGAGCCTTAGAAAGCGATTTGTAGTACAGGGATTCAAACTCTGAACACTCAGATAATTGTAACTTATCATCGACGATACATTCTAATTTTAACTATAAATCATCATATTGATCGTACGACTCAATCTTGCCAATAGGCAGCTGTATTCCGTGACGTGGCTGTTAAACGCCCTTTGAAGCTTTTCTCCTTTCTGAGTAACTCCTTTCCTCGGACATACTGGGAATCGGTTGACTCAAACCTGTAATTTATAATAATAAAGGCGTAAACAAACAATAGGTGTAATTAAGTACCTTTATACTAGATGCTAATCACAAACAGATCCTAATAATTTATTGGCATTAAAGAAATAAGCGAACGAATTTTTTTTGTGTTAAAAGAGAACTCCCGCACTATGATTACTTCCTGTGTAGCGGGGGACTTTACAAACATTCAAGAAACTGACACAAACAACACCCACGCTAATTACATTATATCATAATACCTATCAGATACCTACTTAATGTAAATGTTATAAGCCTACAAAGACATTGAAATTGTAAGATATTTATATTATTTATATATATATATTATAAGATTGTAAGAAAAAAAGACTATTGTAAGAAATAAATATAAATTTTAAACTAACTGCTGGTAAAATAATAATATAACACTATTAAGAATTATAAAATATAACTAGGTACCGTACACCTAAGCGACAAATGACACTGATACAATATCATTGGTACACTAACCTGATAAATCTTCGACAGCAAACTTTATATATTACCTGAATTGAGTGCTGGATAACAATATAATATGACATGTTAAAGTTAACACCACAGTTTTATGTACTCCTTTCACCCACCACACCACACGGCCGGTAGTTGACTCGCTCCAGTTAAATCTTCTCGGTTATATTTCTTTATATAATTTATTATCTTCAATAATATTAGCCGATCTAAGATTATCCGACTCGAAGGACCATGTTAAGGACCAGGGACGAGAAATAAAAACCAAACGTGTGGACTAGTTTAGGGGAGTTTTTATAATGAATTGAATTGTGACAAGACAGATACATATACATATATTGAGAACACTTAAAAATAACTTATTTACTAAGGACAAGGACGCGACGTATTGCTCTGTCTAATAACGTAGGCGCTTGAACAACGGCTTGCGGAACTAGATACTCCGCTAATAATGATTGCCGTAATTTAAATCGAGTGAGAGTGATTTTTAAAGTTTTATAGCGTTGTATAAAATTTGTACTTCAGTAGATTTTCCTTTCGCGCTAGGAATAAACAGAAGCCCATCAGTTCCTCCTACCCTCATATTCCAAACGAACTTGCTCTACCCTCATTTAGTTTCATAAACGATAAAGTTTCTTCAAAGATATAAAACCCGGCTGCATCTCTTTTTTTTTCGCTGAAGTCTTATAGGTACCCTTAGTCACGCCCGCTATATTTTAGTTAAAATTATACTACAATTTAGTTAAAATTCCTGTATCGACGTACATACACTCACGCCTGAAATCCCCGAAGGGGTTGCAGTTTTGGAGCTGGATGGAAAAATTTGGAGTATACTGACAGTTAAGGGTGGATAGAAAGAAATATTGACTATTGTGATTGGGGAGTATAAGCAATAGCTCAAGCAAGTCAAGGTCGCATTCCTACATGTAATACCTCCAATTGAATCAATCCGACCTAATAGTAGTAATAAGTCACAATTAGTTATTTTTTTTCAATTGTTTTTTTTATGCGATGGGGGGCAAACGAGCAGACGGGTCACCTGATGGTAAATTCCGCCCATGGACACCCGCAACTCAAGAGTCACAAGTGCGTTGCCGGCCTTTTAAGTAGGAGTACGCTCTTTTCTTGAAGGTTTGAAGGTCGTATCGGTTCGGAAATACGAAATAATTCAATTCAATTCTTTATTTTGAATATAGAAAACATGTTTTAAAACCATCTATTATTACAGTGAGGGCCGAAATGAATGTACCAAACAAACAACTATCTAATACCATTGTTTCTATCGTAAAATCCTTACATAGTTGGGAATTAAGATCCACAGCAAGAGAAACAGTTTTCAAATAAAATATTTTTTTATTTATTATAAAACAATATTTTCATGCAAATTAAGCATTTGCACATAATGCTCCTAAAATTTAATTGCTCCTTTTTGTAACAACATAGAACTAGAGCCACAAGTTGCATTTAAGACTTTTGACACCAGCCCTTATTGTGTATATACATTAAAGCATATTCTCCGTCTACGACAGTAGAGATACATATATACATATAATTATGATTACATTCTTAAGACTCTGATCCGCTACTAGTAATCTTCAGACACCCATATTAACTCACATTTAGTCTATACTTTCCACGGCTACTTGCATTCAGCTACAGAGTTTAAGTAAAAGGAGCGAAAAATGAAACAATTTTAATTGAATACATATATAGTTTATACCAATCAGTTTCTTATCAAATCAGTCTTTTACGACACAATCAGTTATATGAATAACAATCAGTTATATGAATAATGATGATTTGTTATTTTTAAGTGTCATAGTAATAGGTAGGTATTTATTGAAAACTAAAGAGTAAACAATACATGTCCAATTTAGGTGATTCTTACTAATCAATCAAGAAAATATATAGCATAAATCAGACCTCTACATAATCAGATAACATAATTAGCTTAGCTTGTCCTAGGAATAGCTTAAAAGAACTGTATCAAATTTAAACTGATCAATCCTCAACTTACACCACTAGGGATAAAAAAAATCAGTCTGAACAAAAATTAAGTTTATCAACTCAATAAAAAAAACAAAAAAATGTAACTAATATTTAGATAAACAATTATATTGCACAAACAAATAATTTATATTTGTGTGTGGTATATTTGTTATTAATTCACACTGAAAATGCTAAAGAAAAACTAAAGTAAGATGAGTGTCATTTATTTGTTGCCCGCTAGCACTCCTAAAGCACAATTACTTATATGGAAATCAAATATATACTTTTGGACAAACATGTTTTTTTTTTCAAACTGATAATAACCCATAGTATTATCAATATTGAAGAAATACTTTTTCTCCAATAGTAAATATTTGAAATTGTTCTAAATTACACTCGCACACATTTTAATTAAAAATTTTAGCTAAATCTTTCATTAGCTAGGTATATCTTTGCTATCAAAATTCTTATATGTAAACTTTGAGATTCTAGTATACTTTTTATGTCTTACAATAAATTGTAAAGTTTATAAAAAAAGCAACAATAATTTGCTTGCTGTTCTCTTACTCTAGGTAAATTGTATGAAAATAACAGTCTTCTCAATAAAATAATTCTAACATCTATTCTTCTAGTACGAGGAATTGACTTTTTTATTTGGCCTTTAAAACTAGTACATGGTAATTGGCTTATTTCTTTTTGTGGTCAAAATAATTACCATAAAAAATAAAATATATGTTTATAAGTGGTCTGCTAAATCGTCCACCATGGCATATTCATCTATAGCCGGCTCAGTCTTAATGTTAACAGTTGAAATAGTATTTTTAAATGGCACTTTTAAATTTTTCTCATTCTTGAAAATAAATCCATCAATCTCAGGAAATTGAAACTTTATTGCAGACAAATCACATGAAAAAAGAGATGGAATATTCTCCACTGGCTCTGTTTTTACAGTGGGTAATCCAGAGTTTGAAGTTGAAGGGGTAACTACTTTGGCTGCATTTACACAGGCCTGGTTTTTATTTGTGGCAACACCTACTTTAGCTATAGAGTTGTTAGCTTTTACAGCTAAAGTGTTGCTTGTAGTTTTTGCTACAGATGCACTCAATTTTGATTGCTCAGCCTTTTTAGTAGCAGTTTGTGTAACTGTCACTGGAATACTGGTTTTACTAGGTACAATTTTTTTTATGGCTGCTACAGAATTGGATTTTCCTGGTTTTATTGTTTTGTAAGCATTATTATGTTTTATAGGTTTAGATATAGCTTTCGATTTTTTTGATAAAGGAACACTTGCAACTTTTGAGGTAGCAGGTTTCACTGGTGGTGCTCTCTTGGTAGGTGGAATATATTTATTCTTCTGAATTGTATTAACAGCCCAATCTTGATAATAAGTATTACTATTTTGTGGATAGCCTGTAAATAAAGTAATACAATGCAAAACTCAAAACTTACAATCATTAAGGCTTATACAGGCCACCAATCTATTCAACATCCAATGCAATAACACTTGAGCAAAAAGAAACCATGAAAACTCTGTAACCCTTTCATTTTGCTGTTTGCAAAAAAAAATGAAATATCAGGCATTCAAGTTAACTGATGAGAGCCTAATATATTGTGCAAACTTCATAGCCTTCTAATTATCCCAAGTAGCCACCCTATCATGAGGTCATTATTAATACAGTGAAAATTAGATCATCAGAAGTCTTAACTATTAGGCCACAGAACATTAAAAGTAGTTTTATAACCATAATAAAGGTGTCTGTCTGTGTGCAGTTTTTTTTTAGTCCTTAGCAATGTTTCAGAAGAATATGCTCAGCCAGTTAGAGGTGATTATGTTAATATATTTTATACCACTGTTTTGATTTCTACAGAGGAACAGAGTTTACATGTATTTGCAGTAATTCAGACTGATGGTTTCACTGCCACAAACAAGAAGTGTTTACCATTGATAACACACCATTATTATCCATGTGTTTGAAGTCTATGATGTGAGTGTGATGGCTGATGAGACTGTGATGGCTCCTTATAACTATACCTACATTTAAAAAACACTTCAACAATATGAACAGCTGATGATCTTCAAACTGTTGAGCAGATTTTCTTGAAATATAGCGAAGAACATTTGATTATGACACATTCCAAAAAAGGAGGTATTATGTCACATACCAACATACAGATACATCACATACTACCCTTATTGCATTCAGGGTTAAAAATTGACTTAAAAAAGAAATACATATTAGCAAACTGGAAAGTAAAGTCAAATAACAGAGCCTGTCCAAGCTTCTGTATATCAACTTTTAAGCCATGTAAACACTCCTCTAGCCATGATAAGCATTTATTACACACACATTTTGGGTAATGGATAATGCATAAGCATGTGTTGCGAAAGAGTAAAACAATAAAGAGCTTTTAGTTATGAAAACTTTAAGAATCTGTATGCAGTCGCATTTACGGCTTATTAGATAAATGAAAAGTGCTAAAGTGTGACTGCATACGGCCGTTGAGTAGTTTATTAAAATTCTCATAGCATCATACTCACGCAACCCTTACAGCAAAGAAGTTAAAGCAAAAGCTTACATACCTACTACATAACTATACTTCATTCGTTTCGGATTCCATGAATCATAATCCAAGTGAAAGTCGTGTGCTGGTAAAGGACTATTTCCTGTCTGGACCCGCCATATTTGAGTTCTTGATGAGTTCGCAAGTGCTTCCAATCTTTCTTTGTACAATTCCGCGGCCAATAACTCACGGTCAAACTTGGAATAGATACGCACATCCAATTCGTTTTTGAGAACAATGTCATTCATCATTAACTCTTTTTTTAAACAGTCAATTGTGTTATTAACCTCATCTAACCGACGTTTGCCGTTACGGCTGTATGAACAGTTTTGTTCCCATTCCCAGTTCTTCCAAGGAGTAGGAGACATTTTTGCTGAATATTACTTATTCCAGTGAACTGTAATAGCCCAATACACGATTAATAATTAATAGTTTTTTTTTTAAAAAGGGTGTTAAATATTAAAAACAAATTAACACATCGTGTTTTTCAGTCTAATGACTACAGAATTACACAACTACACTATAAGTAAATTACAAAATAGAAAAATAACAAGATTGACCGTTGAGTAGGTTACTTTCAAAAATTTACTTGCTGTTGTGTTAGTGTTACCATTGTGTGATATTTATTTAGACATAGTAGTATTAACACTACAAATATGAATGAAAAACGAGTAAATCGGTATCGTAGTAGAGTGATATCGACCCGTTCAATAACACGGCCACAGAAAACCATTTTTTGAAATTATTGATGTTTCCGGAGGCCCAACTACCTCCTCCTCTTTCCTCTCTCCTCATTCCCATCTCCTTATCCCTCCTCTGCCCTTTTCCGTCCCTACATACCCCTTTCATCACCCTCAAAGGCGGGCAGCGCACGTTTCAATTTTTAAAAACCTACTTAGGGACTTCATAACATTAAAATTGATTAGCCCTATCGATATTGAAAAACGATCGATCAGTCTGTGTAACTAGTTTAAAAAAACCCTTAGTAGGACTTCGGAATTTTTTGATTTAGAGCACTGAATTGGAGTCTGTACGAGCACAGTCTCAGAAGTACAATTTAAAACGCAGCAACTGTTATAAGGTTCGAATAGATATCTACGTCTTCGTTTGCTGCTGTCACTGTTGTGTACTCTAAAATGGGCAGCATAGTTTAACTTTATTTTCTTTTAATAATGCGTATTAATCTTATGAATGGTCTGTTAGCCTGTCTTTTGCATAATAAACATAAGATTGAAAACTAATATGAGTAGCTAGTTCTCAGGTCCCTAAGTATAGTTTGTTCTAAACTGAAAAGTAGTACTGTGAGTCTCACACATACACGGATAGATCCAGATAGAACTTAAAAAGGGAATATTTAAAAACAATATCTTCGTCATTTCTAAACCGTTTCCAACCACATTTTTTTAATGAAATGGTTGTCAAAAATATGTAAATATCTACTTAAGGTACGAATTGCCTCGCGCAGTAAAACATACATCTGTTCTTTACTTGCTTTATTTCTAGACTGGCGGCACAGTGAAAACTTATACCTTTGTACTCTGTGATCCTTACTTATTCACTAACGTTCTTAACTAATAATAAACAAGTTACTATAAAATATGTTAGTAAGGAAGACTGAAAGTCAACACCCGGAAGAACTGAGATGCTCGTTTGCGCAGAGGCTGTGGAAACGGTAAACAAGTCCACTTACCTTGGTAGTGTAATGTGCGGAAACTGGAGAGACCGAAGAGGACATCACTTCGCCAAAGCAAGAGCAACCATCGCACTGCTCCGTCCCGTATAGCAATCGCGAAAACTGGCAAGAAGAGTTAAGCTCAAGATGTATGAAAACTGTATGCTGTACTCAATTCCAGATCATTATCCACAGCTGCTTCTCCGTATTCCCGATTTTTATTCGTCCAAAAAAATCTCCAACCTAGATCTGTGGGTACGATGCGTTGAAACCCCAATCGAGTAGCAGATCAAACGCCGCAAGTAGAACTGGATCGGCCACACGCTCTGAAGGGACCCTGAACATGTACCAAGGCAAGCCGTAACTGGAATCTCCAGGGTAAGCGTAAACGTGGCCCTAAGAAGACCTGGCGTGGCGCAGAGGCGAAGAACATAGGGAAGACTTGGAGCGAAATAAAACTTGGAGCTCAAGACCGAACAAGATGTTGGTGCACAGTGAACGATCGCTGCCATCTAGGGGTCACAGGAACATAAGTAAAAGACATATTTAATCCTATATTACGTTTACATTGTTGCCATCGTCTTAATAGAATAACTTTAACTACTTCTAGTACTGTTAAACTTATGAACTACACAGCATTATTACATTAATGTAAAATAAACTTTCTCAAAACCATATCTACAAAATGATTTTATTACTCTTTTGGGACATTTCCCTGATAAATGGCATGGAAGTTTTATCACCAGAACTTTTTAGGGGAACTCCAATGAATGAAGGATCGGAAATAAGTGAGGAGGGATGAGGAGGAGAGAGAGGAGGCGGAGAGTTGAGCTTCCAGTACACTCACTCACTCGGCAATACAATGCAAGCATTGTTTGTCTAGTGGTTTTCTGAGAGTCTGTGATAATATTTCGGTGAACCGGCCCATTCGTGCCTAAGCATGGCTCTCCCACGGTGAAACTCATGAAATATTGTCATCTTCGGTAAATAATTTTGACAAATATTTTCATTTGATAAGCCACATATAAACTGCTAAGTCGCTGCTAAGTCTCGAGAGCAGCATTTTTTATTTAGCTTTGGAACTCGGCTACACACACAGCTACGGATTTTTTCTTATGCTGAATACGTTAGCGGAATTTAAACCTTTGTGACAGTTGACAAGATTTTGGGTTCAAATGACTCTTCATCTAGCCACTAAGCTTCACGCTATCTCGGTCTCTACTGGGTTTGCTACAAAATATTACAGTTGTCCTTCTCAAGGTCCTGCTTTGCTGATGATCATTTTGTACACTGAACTGATAGGTAGCTTGTTTCACGTTAAAATCCACGAAATATTTATTAGTTAATAATACTATTATTTGTATAAATCCACGTCCGTTCTTTACTCGCTTTATTTCCAGACTATCTTGGTTGTCGGGTAATATCATTTTTTTGTATTAGGAACTACTCACAAGAAAGTGTGTATATACTGACAAGCGTATAGTATTAAAACTGTATTTAATTGATTTTTTACAAAACTTTTCTTATACTAACTTAAAAAATTAAAATTCCGCCTGGCAATAATCATATCTACTCTATTAACGTACATCACATTTCATAATTTTTGGCGCCTTTTTCGATGTAATCTTGCACTTAAACAGTGTTTTAGCATAGTTTTTTATTTGATGGGTTTAGAAATTTGATTTTAACAAAATAAAATAGATTTTGTTTGAACTGTTAAGCAAAATGTCCGAAGTTTTAAAGGAATATAAGTTTCTTACTGATGTTGAAGTACATCGACTTAAAGAATTAGATCATGAAATTGAAAGCTTGGAACGAAATTTTGCCATTATCAATAAATTTGTAGTAAATAGAGAAGAGGGATGGACACTCATGGAAGCCAAACTGAAAAAGGAAAAAATGATAGCGCTTACAGCTTTGTCAAAATCTAAATTGTTGCTTGCGGAAATGGAAGTATACATCGCGGAGAGGAAACTTAACGATCGATGCCAAAAAAGCTTTAAAAATGTTTGGCCCAAAGCTAGTAAAGGTAAGTTGCATCGTCTATTTAAACTCACTAGGTGCATTATAGGCTACTAATTTGTATTAGAAATCAATTTTAGATCTACCTCTTTTAAGGGTAGGTACCTGAAGTTCACTAAGAATGATTATTTTAACTTAAAATAGGGTAATAATAGTTTTAATAAGTCCCTTACCCCCATAATATTTATTGTAGTGTAGTTATAGTGTTTAAGTCATAAGTTTCATGGAGTAAATTAAACGTTAAAACTTGTAGTTAATATTTCACTATACATTCTACTTATAATAAATGTATTGTGTTTTATACTATTAACACTAGCTTAAAAAAAAGGAAAGGAGTTTTCTGAAGACAAAGCAAAGATATAATTTTTTAAATAACTTATGTATTTGATAACAAATGCAATTGTTCTCTTATTATGAGTTTTCACTGTAGTTGAGCCATGCTTAGGGACAAATGGGCTGGTTCGACCAAAGTAATACTAAGGCTTCATAGAACACTGGTAGAGAAAACAATGCTTGCATTGTATTGCCGAGTTAGTGAGATTACTGGAGGCCTATTTCCTCTTCCCTCACCTCCTCATCACACTCAAAGGCTGGCAGCGAGCTTACAACTTAATTTGCATGTTCATGTGTGGCGGTTGTCACTTACCAGCAGGTGAACCATCTGTTTGTCTGTCCCTCTATATAATAAAAAAAAAAAGTTTCAAAGGAATTCATTAACTTTCTTGCCTATTCTTGTCCATATGGTGAACATATTAAAAGTCATTTATTCAAACTGAATTTGAAATAAATGATTTTGAATTCTGTACACTATAATTGCCAAACTGCAAATAAAATTGACTTGTTGTTTGACCAAAATGTGCCAAAAATAGAAGTCATCTTTTAGAAACTATGTATATTTCAGAATTTTATTAACCCATTCCTCCTGTCCTATTTTTAGGACACCATTTTCGACATTTTTTTTTTACATGTTAGGTCCTTAATTTTTATTGTTTCTGACAAAATTCGTATTCTTACACTGTTTTTCTGATAAAATATTTTTTTTCTTCTGCAAAAAGTGTATCTGTAATTTTAATGTAATTTTTACAAAATATCATTTTTGTTGCCTCCAAAAGAAGCATCATATTCTGATTTTATATACCATAATGTAAAAAATTTGCTAACTCCAATTTACATAAAACTGATTGTTTTAATTTTTTATATATTTCGTAAAGGTCTAACCTTTACGAAATATATAAAAAATTAAAACATTAACAAAACAATATAAAATCTTGTGGTAATCTTTCAAAATATTATTCTTGGTTGTTATTCTTGGATGAAAAAATCGGAAGGTAAGGCAAGCAAACCTACATCAGGTACATCAGAACCCTTTTTACAACCTGTCAGGTTTGACAATATTGGTCACTATATGACGAAGAGGGACAAACAGGTGTTGCCAGGGACAAGGTTGTAAAAAAAAACCTCTTACTTTTTGGGATAAATGTGAAAAAACACTTTGCAGTGATTGTTTTATACCTTACCATACAAAATAAGTTAATAGGACTTTATGTTTAAAACTGTTTGTGGTCAAATTTTCAAATACAGCTAATAATCTTATAATTGTTTACTTTTATTGTTTCTGATCACATGTCCCCACTGTCATATTTATAGGGCAGGCTGATTCAACATTTCAGCGGGGTGCGGATGGCTGTCAAGGACACTATCAAATACCTGGGTTTGATCTTTGACAGTCGATGGGATTTCCGCCCACATTTCAACCAGCTGTCGACGAAGCTAATGAGTACTGCGGCCGCTTTGTCTTCGCTGCTTCCGATATCTTAGGGGGCCGAGCGTTGCTGCGTCGCTACATCAGTGGCGTGAAGAGGCGGGAGAGCGAGGACACCAACCGACGCCTAGAGAGTACGAGAGGCGTTGGTCCGAAGTAGGAGGGTCCTTGTGGTAGAATGGCGGGTGCGACTACTGCGCCCGTCTTATGGCCTCAACACCATCGAGGCCATCCGGCCAGTATACAGTGATTGGGTCGAACGGAGGCACGGCTCCCTGTCATATACCGGTCACGGATGTTTCGGGAAGTACCTGCGGGACATTCGCAGGGAGCCGGACTCCCGGTGCAACCACTGCGTCAATTGCGAGGTAGACACGGCGCGGCATTCGGTACAAGAGTGAACTGAGATATTTTTTTTTTTATGCGATAGGGGACAAACGAGTAGACGGGTCACCTGATGATAAGTGACTACCGCCATCCATGGACACCCGCAACTCAAGAGTCACAAGTACGTTGCCGGCCTTTTAGGTAGGAGTACGCTCTTTTCTTGAAGGTTTGAAGGTCGTATCGGTTCGGAAATACGGCAGGCGACAATTTGTTCCATAAGCTGGTTGTGCGAGGCAAAAAGCTTCTGGAGAAGCGCACAGTGGTGGAGTGCCAATCGTCCACGTGATGGGGATGGATATTTTGTCGCGTAGGACGGTGGCCGAAACCAGCTGCCGGTATAAGTGGGGTTAAACTGGACTAGGTTAAGTCGACCCCAATCTGAAACTTTTGATAAAGAAGTTTCGATTTCAGACACAAGTTTAGATCGGCTTTCGATGACGTTTACCCGAGAAATGTTAGCGCGGCCGGTGTAAAGGGCATCACTCGTGCTATCGTCTGCATAGCAATGGATGCTGCTAATCTGCAGCATGTCATTGATATGCAGATGAAACTGCGTGGGTGATAGCACACAGCCTTGTTGGACACCAGAATTAACAGACTTGGAGTCGGAGCATGCACCGTCAACAACAACCTTGATGCTTTTGTCTGTAAGAAAACTGGTGAGCCAATTGCACAGTTTCTCGGGAAGCCCATAGGAAGGAAGCTTCGCAAGGAGCGCTTTGTGCCAGACCCGATCGAGACCTTCGCCACGTCCAAACTAACGGCCAACGCTTCCCCTTTGGTCTCGATCGCCTGTGCCCACCGGTGAGTCAAGTAAACAAGAAGATCACCAGCTGAACGACCTCGACGGAAGCCGTATTGTCGATCATTGAGGAGCTGGTGGTCTTCTAAGTACCGGAGGAGCTGGCAGTTAATAATGGATTCCATTATCTTGGAGAACAAGGAGGTGATGGCTTTGGGTCTGTAGTTGGACGGATCCGAGTGATCTCCTTTTTTAGGGATTGGGTGCACTAGAGCTGTCTTCCATGAGTTCGGGACTACGCCAAGAGAATAGGAAAGCCGATAAAGGCGCGTTAAAACCGGTGTAAACTCTGGAGTACACGTCTTCAGCACGATAGGAGAGATTCTATCGGGCCCACTCGACTTAAGAACGTCGAGGGAAAGAAGCGCTTTACGCACTGCCCTTTGTGTAAACCGGACTTCCGGCATGCGGCTCTCCCACTGCTGTATGGTCGGCGGTGCGTTTCCCCCGTCGTCCAGGGTCGAGTTGGACGCAAAGAGTTTGCCCAGAAGATCGGCTTTTTCTTTAGCGTCGTGGGCCAACGAATTATCTCCTATGTGCAGAGGTGGAAGGGATGGCTTACAAAAGATCCCCTGGACAGCTTAGGCAAGAGACCAGAATGCACGAGTTCCGGAAGGGAGACTTGCTAGTCTCTCGCCAATTTTGCCGATGTGAGCCGACTTCGCCCCAGCAATTACTCTTTTGAGGGACCTGGAGGCAAATTTAATATGCTTCTTTAATGTGCTGGTCTTTACATCTAGTGCTGTCGCTGCATTAGCCCATGCTTGGTAACATTCCTGCTTTCGGGACGCCGCTTTGCAGGTTCGACAAGCCATATGCCAAGGCGAAATTGTGAACAGATCTTCCCGCATGATCGGTTTTGGGCGAACCAAGCCATTCGGCGTGATGGGCGTTAAAGTCGCCAAGAATCACGATCTCTGCGGATGGGACCTGCTGGAGCACTGAGTCAGTAGTCATTTGGACGTGGTCGATGAGTCGGTCCGTTTCGGCATCACCGCTATGGGACCTGTAGAGGCATATGTAGATGCGGGGATGGTCGTCGCAGTCTACACGTAGCCATAAGATGGAGAGGTCCCTACCTTCAAGATTGCCGAGGCGGCGAGAAGTGATATCATCTCTAACGTACACGCATACACCAGCCTTAGGAATAAAGGAGTGTTACAGTCCGTACCCAGGGTAGCAGAGGTAGGATGTGTCCGCTGGAGATGATATCTGCGTCTCGGTTAAAAAGAGCAAGGCCGGCTTTGCTCTCTCAAGGTGGTGGTGAACAGTGTCGAGGTTAGAATGTAAGCCCCTGATGTTAAAAGAAATCCACGGTAAACGTGACAGGGGGTGCCATGGTATGCCTTCTCTTGCCCCGAGCAGATTTTGAGAGCGCAGTTGAGCCCCCCCACAGAGCACGAGGGGCAGCCTGGGCGTCCACGCTCAGGTATAATTCGTACTGAGGGTGGACGTCCAGGGGGGGATGGGCCTCCGGAGACCTCACTCATTTCGGGGAAATGCAACGCAAGCGTTACTTCACAACCGGTTTCTGTGAGGCCGTGGTATCGCACCGGTCGAGCCGGCCCATTCGTGCCTAAGCATGGCTCTACCAGATAGGGACTGATCTCGCTCACAGCGCTTGTGCGCGCCATGGTCGGGAGCGAGAGGTCATGGGATGCAGTGGTCACCCTCTGTGAAACTGTTATGACACAGAAGGAGGCTGCGGAAAGGGAGAGGGAAAACGCGACTACCCTCCCCATCCGCAGACGACGCACCGGACGTCGGAGGAGGGCCGACAATGCTCAATTCCGGCCTCCGTAAATGGACCCGAGGGCGGCGTACGTGGGGTATAGTCCAACGCCCAAATCGTTTGGCAGGTCCGAGGTTGCAGGCGTGAAGTGTTCCGCGCGCCTCCCTTAGGGAGTGATGGTGGGGGGAGAGGCATATTTCCCCCCTTCAAAACAAGATGGGGTCCGCTCCGGACGTTCACTTGCTGGCCGCGGAAGAATGTCGTGTTCCCGCGGCCCTAGGCAGCAGGTGCGAGGAAGGAACACCGTGGTGGTTTTAGCCGGTCAAGTCCGGCACACCCCTCCGCTGATGCCCCCGGCGAAGGATAGTCCATGAGGATTTCCCCACGTAAAAAAAAAAAAAGGCTGACTCACCATTAAAAGAACTTTTATATATTTTTTTTGTTCGTATTATTTTTTCTTAGCGTATTATGAACTTAGTTTCAAGATTTGATAAAAAAATTCCAAAGTTTTCGATGCTTGGGAAGTAATGGGTTAATAATTCAAATTAGTATTAATCTCACAAAAAAATAATATTGAGTATTTAAACAAGAATAAAACTAGAACATCATTATCAATATACATACATACATCATTACTGTGTATTATGTAATTATATTCATCTATCTCTATCCAATGACGGGCCTGTTCTTCTAGTGTTTAATGACTCTGACTGCTGAACCAGAGATGGTAGGTTCAATTCCCAAACGGAACAAAAATTCTGAGTCTGGGTGTATGTGTCTGTTGATTTGTAAAGCCCCCCACGATACGGGAATTATTTGTAATGCTTCAACTATTTAATAAAACAATTGTAATGCTCTCCTTTATTCTTTTAAAAATGATACATTATAAATAAGAAAATGTTATATAAATTTGGTGCACAAGTATTAAAGTTGATTTTTGTTATTAAAAACATATGTATATTTATTTAATATAAAAACTTTTATGGAGCAGAAAAACATTTTTATAATATTATATTTTGGATGGTGGTGGTGGAGGGTCGAGTGCTGTATTGTGCATTGGGCATAACTATGTTTAGCATTGGACTATAGTGCAATGATTTTGACAGTGGCAGAGCCATTCTTAGGCACGAATGGGCCGGCTCAACGGGTGCAATACCACAGCCTCATAGAAAACCGGTTGTGATGTAATGCCAAGCATTGCATTTCCCCGAAACGAGTGAGGTTTCCGGAGGCCCAACTCCACCCTTCCTCCATCCCTTTCCTCTCTCCTCATACCGGCTCTCTTCCCCCTCCCAGCGTCCCCCATTCCTCACCACCCTCAAAGGAGGGCACCGCACTTTTGACTCTTGAATTGCAGGTGTCCATGGGCGGCGGTTGTCACTTACCATCAGGTGACCCGTCTGTTAGTCTGTCCCCCTATATTATAAAAAAAAACAAAGATTTATTTATTCAAATAGTCCATATCTTTGCTTCTCTAGGGATTGCTAATACTACATACCAGTGCATACATATTCCTAAAACAAGCTGAAAATAATTCACTTAATTGCATAGGATAATCACAATAGTAACAATAACATGTACATACACAAACACCTATGACCCCTAAGGGGTTGTAAATCTATTGACCTAAAAAATCATCAAAAATCTATGTCTTGTCTGTTTGCTTCAATCCAGAATTTGTAAGTGAATTCAATTTGTTTTTTCTTCTAGATGATTCCCATTCAACTAAATCATTACCACCAAGTTCTAGAATACCACTAAGACCTTCCAGCACTAGTTCTATTTCCAAACATTCTTCTGGAAGAGGTAGCTTAACTGCTTCGGGTGTCGGAAGCATATCACCACTTAACTCTTCTAATAGAGTAAGTTCTATAACAAAAAGCTCTTCACTGAAAAATAGAAAAGGAAACTTTATTAGGAAAACAGAAGATATTACACCTGAAGGAAGTTTTAGAAGCATAACTACTACACCTTATAGCAGAAATCGTAGAAAGTATTGGAGCTTCACTCGTGAGTCAGTGGTAGATAACCAAAAACATTCATCAACAAAACAGAGTACCCTTACTCATGAGAGTTCAGTATGTAATGTTAAAGAAAATATAAGGAAACATGAGACATTAGACAATTCAAATAGTACTCATATTAATACCAATGTAAACAGGTCTTTAACAGACTCAAACCTTGCAGACTTTAATACATCAAGCAATAAAGATAATTTATTGGGTTTTGAAACAAATGCGACAAAACGCAAAATAAACCCAGTGGCAAACATATATGCTTATAAAAAAATAAATTTAAATAATAAGTTACATGAAACAACTCCTGCACCTAAAATTAGACCACCATTACATCCTGGTGATCCAAGGAAATATCCAACTTCTGATGCAAAAAAGGATAGTATTACTAAGACTCCTATGAGACTTCCTGTGCCACAAATGAAGCAGAGTAGGCCGGCTCCTGCTCTACTGAAGCCAAGTGAAGAAATTATACAGCAACCTCTATATTTTCCATCTCAGTCTAAACAGGTTCAAGTTGCTACTGTTGTTGCCACACAAAGTAATAGTGTTAGACATATGACTTCTATTAACTCACCAAATCATATTGAAAGTACACATTTCTCTTTTTACGGTACTCCAACAATGCCTAGGATTGTACAGGAACATATTAAAACACCACAAACAGAAGTAGTGAACAGCCACAATTGTTTTTCTCATTTGTCTCGAAATTCTCAAAACATACTATCACATCCACCAAAAGTTAATAGCAAGAAGTCACAACTTGCTGTGGTTGATACACATATCTGTGTTCCTGTTCCTCCCATGTACAGTTCTAGTAGAAACGCCGGTTCGTTAGGCCGACCGAAAATACCTGAATCGAATCGCACACTGAGCACTGGCACTCCTAAAGCTACATTAAATTCTAGTTATGCACCAAGATATGTTCCCCGTGTGAAATTGAGTACTAAAACAAAACAGCTTCGCACACCTGATAGTCCCACAAAAATTTGTTTCAACAATAGTTTCTAATAGTTCTCCGATGATCGTCATTCTTTTAAATTTTTTAAAGATTCTTTTAAAAAAAAGGAAAAAGTACATGATACTTAAAATTCTAATTATTAAGATTTTGGACGAATATTTGAATTTTATGTTAGTGACAACACTATGTTTGACTTGAGGTTCATTGTTAAATTTACTTGTAATTATTAAATACTTACAGGTTATTTTAGTAAAACTTCAAAAGTCAAATTGTAAGGGGACTATATTTCATAATGATTAACATATTGCTCAATTAATCAATAGCATTTGCTCAATCACATGTTATACTTCTTTTTCATTATTTGAATTAAAATGTATAACAATATTTATAGATGCTTTTATACATAATATATATATACATGATTGTACAAAATACGCTATTTCTTGACTAGTACTATTGTTATTATTAGTAAGAAATGCTAAATGTTTTGTCCTTATATATATTCGTATATAAATGCTTAGTATATTTAAAAATTATGTACATTTTATATTTAGATTTTTTTTCGGCACAGTTGTAGATTTATATAAAAATAATTATACTTTCAAATCTATAGACTAAATGGTTGTGATATACATTTAAGGAAAGAGTAAGTACATATTAAAAATAATGAAGACGACACTTGCAAGGTTAAAAAATTTTGGTGTTTTTGTTTGATTATTTAATATTAAGTAATTTATGATTCGATTTTGCTCAAAGTATTATATGTTATTGATGGTTTTACAAAACAATGACTTGTGTGTGTAGTCACAGTTTGCATATACATTAATGATAAATGTAGGTCGATTTTTTTTTTCAAACCACTTTCATGTAAAACCAAGTTCATATGTGTAAAGGATTGCTATACAAATTAAATTATGTTTGGTAGTTTTTGATAAAATTGCTAGTCACTGAATGTAAACAGTTTTATGTGAAAACACTTCGTTTTAATTACCTTCATAATTTCATTTAATATTAACAATTTACTTAAGTACCAGTTAAGGTAAATAAAGTGTTTATTATTATCCTTTAACATTTGTTTACATGGATATATTTTTGTTATTTTAACTGACTGCAATAAGAGTGTTGATATTCATTACTATTTAATGTTATTAATTGGACTTGAATTCCAAAGGTATTTTATGTTATTATGACAAAGCTAGAAATAAGAGTTGAACTGATTTTAATTGTTTGATTTTAAATACTGATTTTATTAAAACTATTATTTAATTACACCACTGTTTTATTTTTGATATGAACATTTATTGATACATCACGTTTATGGAAAGTTCCAGACTGATATTATAAGAGGCACTTCTGGCAGCCGTAAGTAATCCTATTGTTGTAATGAGATGAAAATATAAGATATATATTTGTAGGCTTAAATTACGTTATAGACTAATATTGTGTAGATGAGAAGTAGCCGAATACCTTTCCCGAGGCTTCTGCAAGTATCCATGCAACCGAATTTAATCAAACTCGGTTTAGACGTGTAAAGTAACAAAGAGATAGATGGCTTCACTTTTACATATGCATATAAATACGAATGTAATATGGATGATAGGACCAATATGTAACCTTTTAATCTACTAATATTATAGTACATATTAGTCTTGACATTAATACTTTGTCATTTTAGCTTCTCACAAAAAAGGTTAGCAGTTTTCATCCAGTTGGAGATTTAGTAGTGTCTTTCCATTGCTAGATGGCGTTAGATATATACAGATCTTGGATGGGTGAACTAAGTAATCGCACTGCCTACATCAAATGAATATTCTGATTTCATTAATAAAGTGACTTCAAATTTTATAACTTATGGAATTCTATAATACTTCTACTTACTTCTTGAATAGTGATAGAGTTATGCTTAGGTACGAATGGGGCAGCTTGACCGGTGCGATACGACGGCCTCACAGAAAACCAGTTGTGGGGTTTCAGCGACATTAGTGAGGTTTCCGGAGGCCCAACTCTCCCTCTTCTCTCTCCCATCTTCTCATCACCATCACTTCTTTTCCTTCCTCCAATCCCTCATCACTCTCAAAGGCGGGCAGCGCACTTGCGATTCTTGAGTTGCAGGTGTTCATGGACAGTGGTTGTCACTTACCATCAGCTTACCCATCTGTTCGCCTGTCGCATATATTAAAAAAAAAAATGCCAACATTCACTTGGAGGCGGTAAGTGACTTGTCCTCCCAAGGGCCTCAAGCAGCATTCAGGTTTGCAGCACGTCGGGGTCACTAGCAATTTGTACGGTGATAACGGTAGCAATTTTAGTAGGAGCAGGTCGGGAGTGCAAGAGATGTTCAACGAGGAAAGATCTAATTTGGGAGGCCTGTAAAAAATCTACAAAGTATAAACTAAGGTGTATAGTTGGTAATTCCACATTTGCCTACGAAGAACTCTCTACTGTATTGGCTCAATTTGATGGCTGTGTCAATTCAGGACCAATCGCATATGTGCAGGATTAGGACGAAACCATAGTATACCATTGACACCAGGGCACTTTTAAGTGGATGAATTTCTGACTTTGCGTCTTGAGCGTAACTATGAACAAGTTACAAGAATACCTATCAGGTTTAATGCAAAGGTACAAGTGGAATAAATTAACACCGGTAGTGAGTGATGTTGCCTTGGTCAAGGAGCCTGATTTGCCACCAGCCAGATGGTTAATGGGTAGAATAGTTAAAACGCATCCTGGCGCGGAACATGTTACTAGAGATGTTACAATTTTATGTAAAAAAACATTTGGAAAGAGACCTAGTGAGAATCTAATCAATCCGGTGAACTGTCGCGTGTGCCCCCGTGCACCCAAAATCCCCAAGGTGAGGAAAGGACCTCGACCAACCCTTCACGCCCAGCACAAATGCTTGGGCCACTCTTCTAGTTAAAGCGACTGAGTTCCCTCCACTGACGACACAGAAATCCTGTGAGACACCAAAGTCAACCGTTGGCAAACGAAGCCTTCCCTTCTGGGAAACACGCCCCTACAAACTTAGGTCTAGGGACTCCAGGGCTAGAATTGGATCTAGATATTGTGGCGCAATTCGCAAACTTATTCGATCCCACTGAAATTCGTCAGCTGGCAAACATGATCAGGAAAAACGATAATAATAATAATAATGACACTAAAAATAACACTGGCAACACTCTATGGCAGCTGTAATTTTTTCAGTCCGTAAATAAATAAAATTTTCCAGCTTTTATATTTCAAGTTACAATCACATATATATATCGGAAGCAATATGCATATAAAGGAAACATATAACAAGAAGCAATACCACAAAAAAACCATATGTAAATACTTAAATCCAAAATGTGAGGCATGACGTTTCAAACGTCATGTCATCTTTTACCCAAATGAAAAAAAACAATAATTGAGCAGCTGTTCAATGATAACAAGATCCAGGGCACGAAATGCACCCAAACCATTTCCGGACTCGTCGCTAAGTTCCGCCTCGCTGCCCCCGGAAACCGCATCAAGCATTCCGGCTGTTGTTGAGGCGTCGAGCTCGACATCAAACGACGAGTTTTTCTCACCGCCGACGTCGCCAACACCTGTACGCCGGCAGGGGAGAGGCCGGCCACCAACTTGCTTGGGACCCCGAGGCCAGCCGGCTTCGAATAGGGCCTCCGCTACCGGTGGTAATGTGCATCGCATGAGATGGACGACATCCATAAACGAGAACGTGATGCGAGCATATTTTGTGGCTACAGAGGGAGGAACCAACCTCACTGCGAATCGTATTCGTATGCTGCCTTTGTTTCAGGAACTTGAACCAGCTGTTAATGTTTCGGCACAAAGACTATCGGAAAGACATCGCTGAAAACCTCAGGGATACACATTAAATTCTTTATTGTCGAGTAGCTGGTGTTAAACTCCCACGTGTTAACACTACTCCTCGACAAAAGATTTATGTTCCGGCGTGGCAATACAGGATTGAGCGACGTATCGCTGAGGCGAGGGCACTCATTGGCAAGCTTACCTGTTTCAGATCGGGTAATACACGCCCTAGAGTAATGCGTTTTGTGAATCGTGCTTTTTCAGGAACTGATATCAGTTCTTGTGATTATGCAGCACGTGTCACAGAGCGCATTGACTTTCTGAAGCAGAAAGTTTATGCATGGGCAAACCGCTTACGTAGATTTAAAATCCGAGTAGACCGATATACTCAGAATCGTACTTTTCAAAGGGACGAGAGGTGGGTTTATAGAAGATGGGAGCAGCCTGACTTACTGAGTGACACACATCTCCCAGATGTTGAACTAACTAATACATTTTGGCGTAACATCTGGTCCTGTCGCTGTCCTGTCGCTCATACTGAGGGTGAATGGATGCGAGATGTTAAACGTTCATGTGAGTCAATTAATACTATGGAGCCAGTAGAAATATCAAGTACAGATATAGCTTGTGCGGTCCGTTCGTTGCCGAACTGGAAATCAGCCGGACCGGACGGACTGCATAACTTTTGGTTAAAGTGGCTCCATAGCTCACATGTGTGGTTGGCATCTCAATTCCAATCCTGCTTGGAAGCAGGTTCACTGCCCGCTTTTATGACAACTGGCGTAACTCACCTACTCTATCAGTCTGGTAGTGCCATGGATCCCAAAAACTACAGACCCATTACCTATCTGCCAACACTTTATAAATTACTTACGTCTATTCTGAGAGTGAAGATAACAACACATGTCTCTAAGAACAATATAATGACTTTCTCTCAGAATGGTTGTAGAAGTGGGGCACGTGGCACTAAAGAGTTCCTTATTATTGACACGGCTATTAACCAACAACTTCGACGGAACCGAAAGGATTTAGCGACATGTTGGATAGATTATTAAAAAGCTTACGACTCCGTGCCGCATACGTGGCTCCTAAGGGTGATGGAGTTGTATAAGATTGATACAACTTTATGCACTTTCTTGGAGGCATGTATGCAGCAATGGAGAACAGTTCTTTGCTATCCAGGATGTCGACAATCTCAGGGTGACGGCGAATTTATAAATATCAAGCGGGGTATATTTCAGGGTGATAGTTTGAGCCCCTTGTGGTTCTGCTTGGCTTTGAATCCTCTTAGCACTGTGTTAGAGGTTTCGGGGCTGGGCTATCGTTTGCGGAGAAATGGTCAAGTTATATCCCACCTCCTTTTCATGAATGATTTGAAACTGTTTGTCTGCAGTAATGTCCAGTTGATAATTTCTAGAGGTAACTGAAACCTTTAGTAAATGTATCAAGATGGAATTTGGTGTAGATAAATGTGCAGTCATGCAAGTAAGCAAAGGCAGGATTGTGGAATCTGAAGGAATTGAACTTTCAGATTCTACACACTTTAGACGTCTTTCTGCAAATGAAACGTACAAGTATCTCGGTATGTCACAGGCACTGGGTATAAATGAACTGACTATGAAGCAATCGCTAAAGGAGTGTTTCTTTGGCCGTCTGAAAAAAGTACTGAAAAGTCGAGTTTGTCGGGCAGTAATAAGGTGCGTGCCTATAACGGTTGGGTCATACCAGTCTTAACCTACTCCTTTGGCATACTTAGATGGACTCAGACGGAATTGGACGCCCTGGATAGAAGAGTCCGTACACTGCTAACTGCGTACCGAATGTACCATCCACGTTCATCAGTAATGAGATTGTATATTCCGCGGAAATGTGGGGGTCGTGGTTTCTTAAATGCCAGGACCCTTCATAATCGCGAAATATGCAATCTTAGAGATTACTTTTTTTTCTGTTAATGTGGAGGTACACCGGGATGTAGTGGCAGTTGATAACGGACTTACTCCGCTTGGTCTAGGAAAAGAGAACTGGCGCAAGCCTGCAATAATTAATGTTAAAGACCGTCAGGAGATATGGGAGAGCAAAGAGCTGCATGGACGTTTTTATCGATGTAGATTTATTATCATCTGTGTCTTGGCTACGTTTCAGTGACCTCTTTGGAGAAACTGAAGGTTTTATCTGTGCAATTACAGATGAAGTTGTTATGAGGAACTATTATCGGAGACATATCCTGAAGGATGGCACAATTGACATTTGTCGGGCATGTCATCGCCCTGGTGAAATATAATTTATATAATTTATATATTTACATATAATTTCCGGTTGCTCTCGTCTTGCAAACGGTGAGTACTTGCACAGACATAACCAAGTGGCCAGGATAGTCCATCAGCAACTTGCTCTTAGATATAACCTTGTGGATGTCGAGTTACCGTATTATAGGTATGTGCCCGACACAGTTCTTGAAAATAGTCGTGCAACATTATATTGGGATCGATCTATCATCACTGACAGGACTATTGTTGCCAAGAAACCTGATATAGTGGTGATAGACCGACTAGAGCGCCGAGCAATGATTGTTGACATTACCATTCCACATGACGACAACCTCATAAAGGCAGAAAAAGATAAACAAATAAAAAATTTGGATTTAGCCCATGAGGTGGTCGACATGTGGGACGTGAGTTCCGCAATCATTGTGCCGATAGTCATATCAGCTCATGGGTTGATTGCCAAGAGCCTCGACCAACATCTGCAGAGGCTCACGTTACACAGCTGGGTTAAGGGCCTAATGCAGAAGGCAGGCCTTCTTGATACGGCACGTATTGTGAGGAGGTTCCTGTCTCTGAAGCCCTAACCACCGGTAGCTTGGTCCCTGTACCCGATACCGGTGGGGCACTATTTTTTATATTTTTAAATATATTTTGTTTTTATTTTATATTTAAAAATATAATTTGTATGTTGAATAATGTGAATAAAGAGAATAATAATGATATTACCGTTCCACATGACGACAATCTTATAAAGGCTGAAAAAGAAAAACTATTAAAATATTTGGATCTGGCCCATGAGGTTGTCGATATGTGGGATGTGGATTCAGCAGTCATTGTGCCGATAGTCATATAAGCACATGGGTTTATAACTAAGAGCCTCGACCAACACCTTCAGAGGCTCACGTTAGGTAGCTGGGATAAGGGCCTGATGCAAAAGGCAGTCCTTCTTGATACGGCACGTATTATGGGGAGTTTCCTGCCTCTGGAGCCCTACCTACCGATAGCTTGGTTCCTGTACCCGATACCGGTGGGACACTATTTTTTATATTTTTAAATATATTTTGTTTTTTATTTTATTATTATTATAATGTTTCATAAGTATAGTATGGCCGGTAATATAAACTAGTTATATGAAAGATTTTTACAGTATAGGGAGACAGTGGCTAACGGGTCACCTGATGGTAAGTGACTTCCGGGACACATGAACACTTGCAGCTTAAGAGCCCTAAGAGTTGTGTTCGCCTTTTCGGGTAAAGATATAAGAGTCATAAGAGCCATAAGAGTGCTGTACGCCTTTTAGGGTAAGAAAATGATAGATTACACGAACAACTACAAACAGCACACACAGAAATTGAAAACCTAATTTTAGAAAATATTTCTTTGAAACAATTATCATCAGAGCAGGAAATAATTATAAACAAACTAAAAACTATTTGCATGGCACCAATAAACAGTACAAAAAAAAGATCACATAAGAAAAAGAGAAATCCCTTACATAAAATTCAGAAAGAAAGTCTAAATGATAGTAGCATTGGTTTAGGTTTACAAAAACACAGTAAGTAGGTCGACAAAAACACCAGATGGAGTTGACAAGTCCAATGGTCCGCAAACTAAGCTCCCACGACTCAAGCGTCAAACTATTTCGCTTGATTACCACGTAATACCAACAGATGGCGCTAAAAGTAATAAATTCAATAATACGACAACCTTTATACCCGAATAACAAGAGTTCGGCAACGTTGTCAGGCAAGAGTCGCAAGTGCGCTGCCCGCCTTTGAGGATGATGAGGGATGGGGGATGCAGGGAGTGGAAAGAAGAGAGGGGGGATGAGGAGAAAGGAGATGAGGGGAGAGGTAAGGGCAGAGGGGGAGTTGGGCCTTCGGAAACCTCACTCATTTCGGGAAAATGCAACGCAAGCGTTACTTCACAACCGGTTTTCTGTGAGGCCGTGGTATCGCACCGGTCGAGCCAGCCCATTCGTGCCTAAGCATGGCTCTACCACTGTTAAAATTTTTTTGCATTAAGGAGATAAAAGTGTAAGCGCGTAAAACTGTAAACTTAAAAACTACAATGAGTGCGAATTATAGTTACATCCAGTCTATACTTAGATAGATACTCTTGTGGGGTAACTCAACTCACATCTTATAGGCTTTCATATGTCAAAAAATGTGTCCGGGCTATGGCAAACATCGGGCCACTAGACTCATGCAGATCACCATTTAAAAGCCTACAGCTAATGACGCTGACGTCATTATATATTTTAGAAATCGGCATGTTTGTTAGTAAACATCCGGAGTTGTTTATTAAAGCCTGCGAAAATAAAATGTACGTGTCTAGAGATAAAACGAAACTTTAGCTGCCCAGATGTACGAGTACTCTTTATCACATTAACTCGCATTACATGTCAGCAAAAATCTATAACCATATACCGAAGCCGATTAGAGTTAAAAACAAACAAATTCAGAAACGAACTAACAAAATGGCTCATTGAGAAATGTTATTATAGTGTCAAAGAATTTCTTGAAGATAAATACTATTAATAGTTAGTAATAAATAGTAGATAATGTAATGATAATTAAATATTGATTGGACATAATAAATACTTGGTAATATTAATAGGGGTGCACGATATTGTAAAATATAATATACTAGCTGTTACCCGCGACTTCGTCCGCGTGGTATTCAACAAAAAAGTTATTGTTCAGTTAGCAGAGTTTACGACAACTTATTAATTCTGTATTTAAGAAATACTTATACTAATTGTAATGATATTCTTCTTTTAATCGAATATTATAAAATTTTAATTGGTTTTATTTTTTTTTCGTGAGATCCTATTTTTTTCTATATTAAAAGTAGCCTAAGTTACTCCTTGTTACATCAGCTATCTGCCAGTGAAAGTCCCGCCAAAATCGGTCCAGCCATTTCCGAGATTAGCCTGAACAAACAGACAGACAGACAAAAATTGTAAAAAATGTTGTTTTGGTATATGTACCGTGTAAACATTCATATGCATTTAGTAAAAAACTGTTATTTTAATATTACAAACAGACACTCCAATTTTATTTATTTGTATGGATATAGAATATATTTTTTGGTTTTATCGGTTAAATACACTTTTGTTCTTGCATGTGTTCTTATCGGTGACTATTTAACATTTGACATTTCATATTCTTAATTCCGTTTTATTTTTTTAGTACTTTGTAAAACTAAATATTGTAAACAAAAAATGTTGCATGTAGAGAATCTGCGAAACATGTTGAACATTATTTAATGTCATTAACATCTTGTAAAAACCGTGTTTCAGGCAATAAAATATTTTATTGTTAAATGTTTATTATTATTATGTCTTTATTCTAGTTAATATACATATAAATTACATTTTTAAATGTACAATATAAATATAAAATACATTTAAAAATATAAAAATAGTAGACCACCGACACCGGGTACAGGGACCAAGACACCGGTGGTTAGGGATGACAATGCGGGCCGTATCAAGGAGAACTGCCTTCTGCATCAGTCCCTTGATCCAACCATCTAACGAGAGCCTCTTAAGATGTTGGTCGAGGCTCTTAGCTATTAATCCATGAGCAGATATGATTATCGGAACAATGATCGCCGAATCGATATTCCACATATCGACAATCTCGTGAGACAAATCCAAATATTTTATTTATTTATCTTTTTCAAATTTCACGAGATTATCGTCATGAGGAACAGCAATATCGACAATCATTGCGCGGCGCTCTAATCGGTCTATCACGACTATATCAGGCTTATTGGCAATTATAGTCCTGTCAGTGATGATAGATCGATCCCAATACAATGTAGCACGACCCTTGTCCAGAACTGGGTCGGGCACATACCTTAAATATGGCACCTCTAAATTCACAAGAAGGCAAGTTTAAGTTTAAGGGCATGGGCATGGTGCATTCGAAATGCAGTCATCAGTGTACGAACTCTCCTATCAATAGCATCTAGTTCAGTCTGAGTCCATCTGAGTATACCAAAGAAATAGATAAGAACTGATATAACCCAACTATTGCAGGCACGTATCTTGTTACCGCCCGATAAAAGACTTTTAAGTACTTTTTTCAGGCGGCCAAAAAATCGGTCCCGCAATGTTTCACACTAGACTCAGGTATTCCCAATGACTGTGATATACCCAGATTCTTGTAGGTTTCAGCAACAGAAAGAGATCCAAGTTTAGTTGAATCTGAAAGTTCAACAAGTACTAAAGTTTTCAGTCACCTTTAGTAACGCTGTCAGTTGCAATTTACTAGGGGCAAATAGTTTCAAATCATCCATATATAGAAAGTGTGATATAACTTGATCGTCTTTCCGCAACTTAAAGCCTTGCCCTGAACCCTCTAACAGAGTGCTGAGAGGATTTAAAGCTAGACAGAACCACAAGGGACTCAGACTATCCCCTTGAAATATGCCTCGCTCGATCTCTAATGGTACATCATTGGCTATAATCTGCCGACATCCTGGATAACGAAGAACCGTTCTCCATTGCCCCATACATGACTTCAAGAAAGTGCATAGAGTTGCATCAATTTTATACAACTCCAGCACCCTCGACAGCCATGTATGTGGAACAGAGTCATAGGCCTTCTTGTAATCTATCCAACATGTCGCCAGATTCTTGCGATTACGACTTACTTGTTGGCTAATGGCTGTATCCATGATAAGGAGGTCTTTGGTGCCACGAGTCCCGCTCCTACATCCATTCTGAGAAACAGAAATGACCGAATTTTTATTTAAATGAGTTGTAATTTTTACTCTCAGAATAGATGTAAGAAGCTTATAGACAGTTGGTAAACATGTTATTGGTCTATAATACTTAGGATCCATGGCACCATGGTCATAAACTGGGGTAGTGAACCTAAATCTAGAACAGCTTGGAACCGAGATGCCAAACGAGCATGTGAGCTAAGGAACCACTTAAGCCAAAAGTTGTGCAGTCCGTCTGCGAAAGGTGATTTCCAATTTGATAATGAACGAACTGCACAACCCACGTCCTCTGTGGTTATGGTTATGGGTTCCATTTGTTGTATTGTCTCACACGATCTTCCGACATCTTGCATCCAGTCAGCTTCTGTATGGGTGACAGGTGTGGACCAGATGTTTCGCAAAAATGTACTTGTAGCATCATCATCTGGCAAACACCCGTTACTCACACATGGATCAGGTTGTTCCCATTTTCGGTAAACCCACCTCTCATTTCTTTGGAACTTACGATTCTGATTAAATCGATCGACTCGCGTTTTGTAACGTTTAATCCTATTTTAACATGCATAAACTTTTTGCTTTAGAAAGTCTATGCGCTCTGTGACACATGACATGTATTGTTGAGGACTAATGTCAGTACCCAAGAATGCCTGTTTCACAAAGCGCATCACTCTCGGTCGCATATTGCCTGATCGAAAGCTGATTAGCTTACCAATGAGTGTCCTAGTCTCAGCGATTCGTTGTTCAATTCTAAACTGCCAGGCTGGCATAGCAGGTTTACATTTAGTAGTAGCCGTATTTATTGAAAATTTTACTCCAGCTACTCGACATACTGCAACAGTCGCACAATACAGAATAGAGTGCGTATCACTAAGATTTTCACTGTTATCCAAATAGTTAGACAACAGTGAATCCAGGGCACACATTAGCGCTATATTTTTTTTATTCATAGGCATACGGGATAAACGTGGCCTTATCTGATGATTCATAGATCTATATTCCAGAATCGTATCTTCCAAAGCACTCCTTAGTCTCTCATTGTATTGGGTACTTACAGATATAGCTTCACTCTCCACAACTTCATCAACAGGTAATATGGACATTAACTGTGGTGTATTGTTCGTCACCAAATGCACAGTGTGTGATGAAGACGGGATAGCCAAACTATTCCTTACGTCAGAGCGTATCCTCTCAAGTACGGTATCAGCAGCAGGCGACAGCGCTGTATACCTCGCACTTGATCCGATAATCGTTGTGTTAACACGTTGACAGCTGGCTCAAGCTCCTGAAACAGAGACACCAAACGAACACGGTACGCAGTAAGGTTAGTTGCCAACTCCGTAGCCCGATAATATGCCCGCATGTCATTTTCATTCATAGAAGTAGTCCATTTCATGCGGCGCACATCACCACCGGCAGCGGGGACCCTGTTCGAGGGCAGTTGTCCTCGGGGTCCTAAACACGACGGTGGCCGGCCTCTCCCCTGCTGACGTACAGGTGTTGCTTTTTCATTGCTCGCCGATCTCACTGTTGTCTGCAATGGAGGCTGCGAGACGGAGCTTTGCGACGAATCCGGAGGTAGAGGGTGTGCATCTCTGTGTCTGGCTTTTGCTCTTGTTATCATTATATATTTATTTCTATTTCAGTTTGGTGGTGGTTGGTGATGTGACGGTGACGTCTGTCATCTTGATAAATATTTGCTTTGTATTTTTCCATTATTTTTCTTTTTATATTGTTGTATCTTTATATATATAATTCTTCTGTGAGTGTGTATGTCACTGAACTACTCTCAAACGACTGGACGGATTTTGATGAAATTTTTTGTGTGTGTTCAAGGGGATCTTTAGAATTCAAGGGGAATGGTTTAGATTCAAAAATCAGCCCGGCAGATGGCGCTGCAGTCGGTATCTAGGTTATTTATCTATATTGATCCTAATCGCTTGAAATATCATGCAGGACAACGTCTGTCGGGTCCGCTAGTTTATCCGCTAGTTAATAATTTTCGCTAATAAACACAAATTGTTTCTCTGAAAATACAAAGTTTTATTTAACACACTTTTCTTTTACAATATTATAACAAACTATGAGAATTACACTTTTATCTTACCTAGTTATCTTCATATTCGTTTTCTTGTCCTTCATCTTCTTCAACTTCTGTTGTGACCGGTTGTAATTTTGTTATGTGGAATAAAGTTGATTCTGTTTTTCTATTGCCAGTGTCAATCCTATAAATGGAGTTCGATATTTTCTCCACTATCTTGAATGGACCTATTTTTAGTTCGTCTAATTTCTTTCTATTCAGTCTATTTCCATTTTTTACATATACATTGTCTCCTATATTAAACTCTTGCCTTTTCCTATTTCTATCAAATATTTTCTTGTTGTACTTGTGGGATTTGATTGTATTCTCTAATGCCAATCTTCTATCAGCCATCCACTTGTCTTCCCTTTCTGTTGTTTTTAATTCATTTGGTAGAATACTGACATTCGTACCATCCAGTAAATATTTTGGTGCAAAGCCTGTGACGGAGTGTTCTGTTTTATTATATTTCTGTATACATTCTCTTGCCACTGTTGTCCATGTTCTTTTATTATTTTTCTCATTTATTTTACATCTTATTTTATTTACTATTGTTTGATTTAATCTTTCGTTCAAGCCGTTCGAGAATGGTGTATTCACAGCTGTAAAAATTAGTTTAATATTATTCTCTTGCAAATGTTGCTTAAATTCTCTTGAATTGATACTCGGATATTGATCTGTCAGAATTATTCCAATCTCATCTGTCTCTAGTACATTCTTTGTTAGTTTTATAAAATCACTTGCACTCTGTGTTTTTGAAGTCACAATAAATGCATATCTTGTGTAGTGGTCTACTAAAAGGTGTAGGTATTTTTTTGTTGACCTAGAGCCTCCAAAGCCACCAATAGTATCCATTGACATAATCTCAAATGGTTTTGTTGCTGGTCCCAGTTGTGACATTAATCCAAAATTTCCTTGACATCTTGATTTATTTTTGATGCATATTTCACATGTTTTACATATGTATATGATATTTTTCGTTAGGTTTTTAGCTGTATATATTGAACAAATTTTTTTCTGCAATTGTCTGATCCCAATATGGCATAAATCTTCATGCACCTTTTTTATAAATATTTTACTAAATTCTTCTGAGAGGATAATCTTTTCATGTTTCTTTATTTTTTTATAATAAATTCTATTTTTGTGTATTAGATTTGGATTATTTTCTTTTATTGTTTCATTTTTATCTTGATCTTCAATTATATCTTTCATTTGTATTAAATTAACTATTTTCAATAGTTCCTCTTTGTTATCTTCTGATTCTAATACCGGGTTTCGGCTTAGACAGTCTGCTTCTACATTTTCTTTACCAGGTATATATTTTACTGTAAAGTCATATTGAGACAGGTAATATGTGAGATCACCCAATTCTTCGTCTGTCCTGCTTTTAATGTTCATGTTCTCTAGAGGTTTGTGGTCTGAGTAGATAGTGAATTGCTTTCCAATAAGCCAGTGTTGCCAGTATTTAACAGCTTCTTTCATAGCAAAACATTCCAAATATATAGCCTTTTTTCGTTTTTGAGATTCATTCAGTTTTTTTGAGAAATATGCCACCGGTTTGTCTTTACCGTCTAGTTGTGTTTGTTTTAGTATTGCCCCAATGCCCTCTAAGGATGCATCTGTAAAGATTTTTATTGGTAAGTCTTTGTCATATATTTCCAATACCGGTTGAGAACATAAATATCTTTTTATTTGATTAAATGATTCTTCACACTTCTCTGACCACACAAACTTTTCGTTTTTTCTTAATAAATTATGTAATGGATCTAAGATAATTGCGCTTCTTGGTATGTATTCATGGTAGAAGTTTATTTTTCCTAGAAATTGTCTGATATTCTTTTGCGTCTTAGGAGTTGGAAAATGTCTTATTGAAATCAAATTGTCTTTTAGTGGTCTTACCGAATTGTTCTGAATTACATGACCAAGATACTTTACTGAGTCTGAAGCAAAGGTACATTTCTTAAACTTCAATCGAAAGCCTTCCTTTATTATTGCTTCTAATACACTTCTTATGTGCTGTATATGTTTTTCAAAGCTGGACGAGTATATCAAAAAATCATCAATAAAATTTGCGGAGTATCCTGTGAGATTGTGTTTCCTTAGAATATTACTTAAAATTCTCTGGAAAATTGCCGGTGATGTTTTCAAACCAAAAGGGAGGCAGGTCCACTGGAAGTGGCCATCTTGTGTGACAAATCCTGTTTTATTTCTATCTTCTAACCGTAGTGGTATTGCCCAAAATGCTGAGTTTATATCCAGTGTAGTAAAATACTTACAATTTCTAGTTTTAATAATCAAATCATCCTATTAATGGGAAAGGTTGAGCTTGTGGTACAACAATTTTATTTAGTTCTCTGAAATCTACACATAAGCGGGATTTTCTATTTTCACCTTTTTTAAATACTAATGTCACTGGTGCAGAAAAAGGACTATAGGATTCTTCTATTAAGTTATTCTTTAGTAACATGGATATTTGCTAGTAAGTCCAAAATGTATAACGTGAATTTTATGTTCTTTTTGTTAATTTATTGAGAATTCAATATAATAAATTATTCCACGAAAAATTATATGACGTTAACAATTAGTGTTGCCTTTTTATTATTATTATTATACTCTTTATTCAGATTAATAAACATACAAATTACATTTTTAAATAAAAAATAAAAAAATAAAACCGTTTAAAAAATATATTTAAAAATATAAAAAATAGTGCCCCACCGGTATCGGGTACAGGGACCAAGCTACCGGTGGTTAGGGCTCCAGAGACAGGAACCTCCTCACAATACGTGCCGTGAGCCTCTGCAGATGTTGGTCGAGGCTCTTGGCAATCAACCCATGAGCTAATATGACTATCGGCACAATGATTGCAGAACTCACATCCCACATGTCGACCACCTCATGGGCTAAATCGAAATATTTTATTTGTTTATCTTTTTCTGCCTTTATGAGGTTGTCGTCATGTGGAATGGTAATGTCAACAATCATTGCTCGGCGCTCTAGTCGGTCTATCACCACTATATCAGGTTTCTTGGCAACAATAGTCCTGTCAGTGATGATAGATCGATCCCAATATAATGTTGCACGACTATTTTCAAGAACTGGGTCGGGCACATACCTATAATACGGTAACTCGACATCCACAAGGTTATATCTAAGAGCAAGTTGCTGATGGACTATCCAGGCCACTTGGTTATGTCTGTGCAAGTACTCACCATTTGCAAGACGAGAGCAACCGGAAATTATATGTAAATATATAAATTATATAAATTATATTTCACCAGGGCGATGACATGCCCGACAAATGTCAATTGTGCCATCCTTCAGGATATGTCTCCGATAATAGTTCGTCATAACAACTTCATCTGTAATTGCACAGACAAAACCTTCAGTTTCTTCAAAGAGGTCACTGAAACGTAGCCAAGACACAGATGATAATAAATCTACATCGGGCCCGTTTAAGGCCCGATAAAAACGTCCATGCAGCTCTTTGCTCTTCCATATCTCCTGACGGTCTTTAACATTAATTATTGCAAGCTTGCGCCAGTTCTCTTTTCCTAGACCAAGCGGAGTAAGTCCGTTATCAACTGCCACTACATCCCGGTGTACCTCCACATTAACAGAAAGAAAGTAATCTCTAAGATTGCATATTTCGCGATTATGAAGGGTCCTGGCATTTAAGAAACCACAACCCCCACATTTCCGCGGAATATACAATCTCATAACTGATGAACGTGGATAGTACATTCGGTACGCAGTTAGCAGTGTACGGACTCTTCTATCCAGGGCGTCCAATTCCGTCTGAGTCCATCTAAGTATGCCAAAGGAGTAGGTTAAGACTGGTATGACCCAACCGTTATAGGCACGCACCTTATTACCGCCCGACAAAAGACTTTTCAGTACTTTTTCCAGACGGCCAAAGAAACACTCCTTTAGCGATTGCTTCATAGTCAGTTCATTTATACCCAGTGCCTGTGACATACCGAGATACTTGTACGTTTCATTTGCAGAAAGACGTCTAAGGTGTGTGGAATCTGAAAGTTCAATTCCTTCAGATTCCACAATCCTGCCTTTGCTTACATGCATGACTGAACATTTATCTACACCAAATTCCATCTTGATACATTTACTAAAGGTTTCAGTTACCTCTAGTAATCTTATCAACTGGACATTGCTGCAGACAAACAGTTTCAAATCATCCATGAAAAGGAGGTGGGATATAACTTGACCATTTCTCCGCAAACGATAGCCCAGCCCCGAACCCTCTAACACAGTGCTAAGAGGATTCAAAGCCAAGCAGAACCACAAGGGGCTCAAACTTTCACCCTGAAATATACCCCGGTTGATGTTTATGAATTCGCCGTCACCCTCAGATTGTCGACATCCTGGATAGCAAAGAACTGTTCTCCATTGCTGCATACATGCCTCCAAGAAAGTGCATAAAGTTGTATCAATTTTATACAACTCCATCACCCTTAGGAGCCACGTATGCGGCACGGAGTCGTAAGCTTTTTTATAATCTATCCAACATGTCGCTAAATCCTTTCGGTTCGGTCGAACTTCTTGATTAATAGCCGTGTCAATATTTTTTTTTTTTTTTTTTTATGCGATAGGGGGCAAACGAGCAGACGGGTCACCTGATGGTAAATGACTACCGCCGCCCATGGACACCCGCAACTCAAGGGTCACAAGTGCGTTGCCGGCCTTTTAGGTAGGAGTACGCTCTTTTCTTAAGGTTTGAAGGTCGTATCGGTTCGGAAATACGGCAGGTGACAATTTGTTCCATAAGCTGGTTGTGCGAGGCAAAAAGCTTCTGGAGAAGCGCACAGTGGTGGAGTGCCAATCTTCCGGGTGATGGGGATGGATATTTTGTCGCGTAGTACGATGGCGGAAACCAGCAGCCGGTATAAGTCCGAACAATTCCTCTGAACACTCCCCATGATACAAGCGATAGAGGATGCAGAGTGAAGCTACATCTCTACGCAACGCCAAGGTGTCAAGTCGATCAGAGATATCTTGGCAGTCGATGATGCGAGTCGCTCTCCGCTGAATGCGGTCAAGAGGGAGAAGTTGGTACTGGGGTGCACCTGCATAGAGATGAGAACAGTATTCCATGTGCGGCCGAACCTGCGCCTTATAAAGTTGCAGGCGGTGGGCCGGAGTAAAATACTGTCTCGATCTGTTTAGCACACCAAGCTTCTTCGAGGCTAATATGGCCTTACTCTCTAGGTGACCGCGAAACTGGACTTCGCTTGATATATAGACGCCAAAGATTCCGATACTGGCTGATGCAGTTAGGGAAGTGCTCTCAAATTGAGGTGATACGACCATTGGCATCTTTTTAGCGGTGAACGCGCAAACCTGTGTCTTCGTGGGGTTAAACTGGACTAAGTTAAGTCGACCCCAATCTGAAACTTTTGATAAAGAAGTTTCGATTTCAGACACAAGTTTGGATCGGCTTTCGATGACGTTTACCCGAGAAATGTTAGCGCGGCCGGTGTAAAGGGCATCACTCGTGCTATCGTCTGCATAGCAATGGATGCTGCTAATCTGCAGCATGTCATTGATATGCAGATGAAACAGCGTGGGTGATAGCTTACAGCCTTGTGGGACACCAGAATTAACAGACTTGGAGTCGGAGCATGCACCGTCAACAACGACCTTGATGCTTCTGTCTGTAAGAAAACTGGTGAGCCAATTGCACAGTTTCTCGGGGAGCCCATAGGAAGAAAGCTTCGCAAGGAGCGCTTTGTGCCAGACCCGATCGAAGGCCTTCGCCACGTCCAAACTAACGGCCAACGCTTCCCCCTTGGTCTCGATCGCCTGTGCCCACCGGTGAGTCAAGTAAACAAGAAGATCACCAGCTGAACGACCCCGGCGGAAGCCGTATTGTCGATCATTGAGGAGCTGGTGGTCTTTTAAGTACCGCAGGAGCTGGCAGTTAATAATGGATTCCATTATCTTGGAGAACAAGGAGGTGATGGCTTTGGGTCTGTAGTTGGACGGATCCGAGTGATCTCCTTTTTTAGGGATTGGATGCACTAGAGCTGTCTTCCATGAGTTCGGGACTACGCCAAGAGAATAGGAAAGCCGATAAAGGCGCGTTAAAACCGGTGCCAACTCTGGAGCACACGTCTTCAGCACGATAGGAGAGATTCTATCGGGCCCACTCGACTTGAGAACGTCGAGGGAAAGAAGCGCTTTACGCACTGCCCTTTGTGTAAACCGGACTTCCAGCATGCGGCTCTCGCACTGCGGTATGGTCGGCGGTGCGTTTCCCCCGTCGTCCAGGGTCGAGTTAGATGCAAAGAGTTTGCCCAGAAGATCGGCTTTTTCTTTAGCGTCGTGGGCCAACGAATTATCTCCTATGTGCAGAGGTGGAAGGGATGGCTTACAGAAGTTCCCCTGGACAGCTTTGGCAAGAGACCAGAATGCACGAGTTCCGGAAGGAAGACTCACTAGTCTCTTGCCAATTCTGCCGATGTGAGCCGACTTTTTTTTCCAGTTCGGCAACGAACGGACCGCACAAGCTATATCTGTACTTGATATTTCTACTGGCTCCATAGTATTAATTGACTCACATGAACGTTTAACATCTCGCATCCATTCACCCTCAGTATGAGCGACAGGACAGCGACAGGACCAGATGTTACGCCAAAATGTATTAGTTAGTTCAACATCTGGGAGATGTGTGTCACTCAGTAAGTCAGGCTGCTCCCATCTTCTATAAACCCACCTCTCGTCCCTTTGAAAAGTACGATTCTGAGTATATCGGTCTACTAGGATTTTAAATCTACGTAAGCGGTTTGCCCATGCATAAACTTTCTGCTTTAGAAAGTCAATGCGCTCTGTGACACGTGCTGCATAATTACAAGAATTGATATCAGTTCCTGAAAAAGCACGATTCACAAAACGCATTACTCTCGGGCGTGTATTACCCGATCTGAAACAGGTAAGCTTGCCAATGAGTGCCCTCGCCTCAGCGATACGTCGCTCAATCCTGTATTGCCACACCGGAACATAAATCTTTTGTCGAGGAGTAGTGTTAACACGTGAGAGTTTAACACCAGCTACTCGACAAGCTGTAACCACCGCCACCCACCCACCACCACAATAAAGAATTGAATGTGTATCCCTGAGGTTTTCACTATTTTCTAAATAAGTGGATAATAAAGAGTCAAGGGCACACACTAGCGCTTTATTTCGTTTATGCATCGGCAAACGCGGTAAACGTGGTCTATCATCAAAACTCACGTGCCGATACTCTCGAATAGCACCTTCCAAAGCGTTCCTTACTTTATCATTATATTGGGTACTTACAGTTAAAGCAGTATTATCCTCCCCTCCCTCAATAGGACTAGGTGATAGTAGTTCAGCGTCAATAAGAGTCTATTTGTGATGGAGGGTGGGCAACAAGGCTATTTTGTAAGTCCAAGCGTAGCCTCCCAAGCACGGCATTATCCAACAGATGACATCGCTGAATGGCCCGTACTTGATCCGATAGTCTTTGTGCCGAAACATTAACAGCTGGTTCAAGTTCCTGAAACAAAGGCAGCATACGATTACGATACGCAGTGAGGTTGGTTCCTCCCTCTGTAGCCACAAAATATGCTCGCATGACGTTCTCGTTTATGGATGTCGTCCATCTCATACGATGCACATTACCACCGGTAGCGGGGGCCCTATTCGAAGCCGGCTGGCTGCGGGTCGCAAGCAAGTCGGTGGCCGGCCTCTCCCCTGCCGGCGTACAGGTGTTGGCGACGTCGGCGGTGAGAAAAACTCGTCGTTTGATGTCGAGCTCGACGCCTCAACAACAGCCGGAATGCTTGATGCGGTTTCCGGGGCAGCGAGGCGGAGCTTAGCGACGAGTACGGAAATGGTTTGGGTGCATTTCGTGCCCTGGATCTTGTTATCATTGAACAGATGGAATTTTTTCATTTTGGTAAAAGATGACGTGACATTTGAAACGTCATGCCTTACATTTTAGATTTAAGTTTTTACATATGGTTTTTCTTGTGGTTTTGCTTCTTGTTATATGTTTCCTTTATATGCATATTGCTTCCGATATATACTTATATGTGATTTTAATTTGAAATATAAAAGCTGGAAAATTTTATTTATTTACGGACTGAAAAAATGACAGCTGCCATAGAGTGTTGCCAGTTCTTTTTTTTTTTTTTTAGATGATTATTATTATTAGATGAAAGGTAAGAGGAGAAATAGGGGATGGGAAAGAGGGGAAGGGAAAGGTAATAGGAAAGGGTCTCACTTAATCACACAATGCAAGCAGCCGGCCCATCCGTGCCGAAGCTTAAATATTTTGCAAATAATCTAAACACTATTGTTGTGTTTCTTTGGACGAAACTTAATACCTACTTTACACATGCATTCATACAAGGATATTTGTACTTCATCATCATCATCATCATCATCAAAAAATAGGTAAAAGATTGTTTTATTTTTAAGTATTTGTAGATAACTCACGAATCCAGTTACATTTGTTCTCTAATCTTTACAATAAAATTTATATGTAAAATACCTATCGACAGAACACCGCAGACGACTTTTAATCTGCACACTTTGAAATAATATTTGCTTAAATTTGGATCGTTATCATTTTAAATTTCCATAATTTTTATACAATTTAACTGTTTTTAAAACCATAAAAGAGTAAAAAGGTTACTATGTAACGCGAATAAAGGAGACATCTATTAATATGGTTCTGTGGAAGTATTAGCTATTGGCCAACAGGCAACGTTAGGTGTTATGTTATGATAAAAAAAATACTCAGAAGAAAGTAAAAGAATCGTGATAAAAGAAAGCCAATTTTTAGTAATAAATGAACTCAAGCATCAAATAGCAACGATATAAGTTTATTATCATGAAGTAATCGTGCGTTTCCTGTTTGTTCACGATGGGAACGAAATAAATATGTAGATTTTAGTATTTTGGTTGTATTGATATAATAAACACACACAATAATATATTATAAAAAACTGGGGTGCATCGCGTGCACCGTGTAGTAGGTATATCGTTCCTTTTTGTTTTAACGACGAAAGCAACCGCGCACGGGAGACACGTCTTGGTTGGCCGCCACACATCACGTCATTTTGTCGATAGCTGATTGGTTGCTCGGTGGCGCCAACACTGTTCATTATTTATAATATATATACAGAAAATCTATGTAAAATTGTATTAGAACAAAAGTGTCCAAATAACATTAATTTACACACTACACCGTATTTATTAGTGTTTTAGGATTGATATGTGTATTTGTTGTATTATTTTGTGATGTTTTTCGTCTTATTTTGACAATTTTGATTGTTCCTGTAAATTATTGCTATTGCTATAAAGACGACATCTACTAGTATATTATAACAACTTTTAGTGTTAGTTTTGAAGTAGTATTAGCTATCTACCAGCAGGTGGCGCTACGCGTTACACATGATTAATAATTCTTAACTAGTAGGCATGGGCGACATCGGTTTTTTGTGACATCTGTTGTCAAACTGATATTAGGATTACACATCGATATTGACATCTGATTTCAGATGCCGATTTCTACGGCATCCAAAATCTGCTAAGGAAACTAATAGAAATGTACGATTAAGTTTGTTTGGTTGACGCTTTAGATTTGGATATTGAATATACTATTCGTTAAAATTACATTGTAATAAGACTATGGTATTTTTCTTCATGCTTACCATGGAGGCTTAGGACTAGCCCAAAAATGTTGATCATAAATATTCTCTATTTACATATTTAAGTTCCTTTTTGTTTTAACGACGAAAGCAACCGCGCACGGGAGACACGTCTTGGTTGGCCGCCACACATCACGTCATTTTGTCGATAGCTGATTGGTTGCGCAGTGGCGCCAACACTGTTCATTATTTATAATATATATACAGAAAATCTATGTAAAATTTTATTAGAACAAAAGTGTCCAAATAACATTAATTTACACACTACACCGTATTTATTAGTGTTTTAGGATTGATATGTGTATTTGTTGTATTATTTTATACGTCCTATCGCCCACGCTGTTCCTTCTGCATATCAATGATATGTTGGCTCTTGGCAACATACATTGTTATGCAGACGACAGCACAGTACACGGGCGATACTTTGGACATCCTGCTGCCAAGCTAGCAGATGTTGAGGGAAAACGACAGGAGCTTGTTGCTGAGCTCGACCGGGTCCTGAGCCACATCTCTCAATGGGGTTGTGAGAATCTGGTCGAGTTCAGCGCCAAGAAAACACAGGCGTGCGCGTTTTCAAACAAAAAGTCTCCATTCCTTCCCCTTCCTACTCTTCAGAACACTCAACTGCCACTGCAGGATAGGCTTAGTATACTGGGTATGGACATCTGTCGGGATCTCAATCCGCGTGATTACATCGAGAGCGTCACTAAGGCGGCCTCGCGGATGCTCGGTGTATTGAACAAGGTGAGACGGTTCTTCTCGCCCGAGCATCTGTGTCTTTTATATAAGACCCAGGTTCGCTCCTGCGTGGAGTACTGCTCTCATCTTTGGGATGGCTATGCGCAGTACGCAGACGCGCAGTCCGTATTATAGACTGTCCTGAGGTCACCCAGTCTCTTGAGCCCCTGCAGTTGCGAAGAGATGTCGCCTCTATGGCAGTTCTCTATCGCCTACATCACGGGGAGTGTTCTGACGAGCTCTTCCAATTGGTCCCACCTTCTCCCTTCCTCTACAGGACTACACGTGCTGGCCTGAGGAGTCACCGTTTGCGAGTCGAAGATATGCAAATGAAAAAGCATCTCACCAGGCCGCCATAGTGTGGGTCACCATGCTGCATTGACTAGACATGCAATGAGGATGGTGACCACCACTCTTGGACTCCATTTATTGCTTACCATCAGGCAAAGTGGAGTCATTATGGTAGGCTTACAAATAAAAAAAAAAAAAAATTGAGTTAAAAAATTTGGGGCACATTTAAAAATCACTATATTTATATTGATATTATGTATAAGCTATTGTTGGCAACATTACGTCTAGAACGCCATCATGACCGAGATTATAAAACGGCGGTGTACGAGTAGAGCGTCCTCTTTTACGTCTAACATTTCGTACAGTTAAGAAGTCTGAACATTTAAATGATTACTGTAATATTGTACCTTCAATTGTAAAAAAAAAATATTATAACGTGATCACATCTTGAGTTTGATTTGATTTAAACAAGTAAAAGTTTATATCATAAGTGGGATAGAGAACTTTCACGGCATGGGTAATCGACGTGGTAGTAGTAAGCGCTCAAGACGAAAACTTACTCGCTCCAATTCTTCTACGAGTTAGAGTGCCAGAACACCATCTCCGCCACTAAGGCGGAAGGACAAGGTATCGCATAAATACACTGAATCTGTGAGTAATTCAAACACTATTACTTTGAACAACTTTATATCAGATTTTGTGACACTGAAAGATGAGATTGATACCTGGCTTAGCAGTATTCAATCATATACTTTAATACCTTTTCATGGTCTGATAAAATGATTCGCTATCAAGCTTTGAACAAACTGAAGGGATCTACTAAAATATGGTACGTGGTGTTGGGAAGATTGGAATCTAAAATTGACGGGTAGTTTTGAATTCGTAGGAATGTTTGATCTTTTAAAAGAAATTATTGAAAAGAAACCTGTCTATAATTAACCTTTGTATGAATTTTATTTCGCACAAAAATGCAAAATTGATCGTTTACGTTTCTCTGAACAAGATATAAATAATAATAAATATAGGTGATCATTATATCAGTGCATCTATAGAGGCCAGCAATTTTAAATCAACCCACGATTTAGCTAGCTATTTACACAGTAGTGTCTACAAAAAAAGTACAAAACAAGAGGTTAGTTCGCGTGACAGATGAAATCGGGAGATCTTAGTCAGTTAACTTTCACAAATCGAACACCTGTTTCTACTAATTCAGTTACTTCAAATCAATCCTCCAGCCTCCTTAGTCAGAGATTAGTCGTAAAACAATTAAATGTTACAATTGTGGCGGTAATCATAAAAAGAACCAATAAGTGTGAATATTGTGGGAAAAAGGGGCATACTGAATCTATATGTTATCACAACAAAAATTTGTCAAAATCTTGGTTTTATTTCGACAAACCCACAAAATTTAAAAAAAAAATGCGATGCATTCATTGATACCGGAAGTAGCTGTTCTTTAATATCGGAGTCTTTACAAACTTCTTCTTTACAAAGATTATCTAAACATTTGAAATACGTAACTAAAAAGGTTACATGTACACTTACTTTAGATTCTATCGCTTTGAATGACATAGACATGTATATTTTAGACGACTTGGTTGGATGCGATATACTAATTGCGATATTTTACTGAACGATCTGATTTAGTTGACTCTCGTATAGGCAATATACTTAAAGTTTAATACGTTAGTGAAACTAAAGAATTTTGTAGTAAAATAGCAGCGATAGAACTGAGTACTAGTAAGCATCATAGTGAGTTGTTGGAGTTAGTAATTACGAAATCATTATAAATTTAACAAGTTCACAGCCCATTCAATGCAGCCCCTTTAGAACCTCGTATACCGATAGACGGATAATTAGGGACATGGTCAAAGAATTAGTGGATAGTAAAATTGATCGTAACAGTAACTCTCCGTATGCGAGCCCAGCTTTACTTGTAAATAAGAAAAAAGGCTCTGCATTGACTATATAGCGCTTAACAAGATAACAATTAAAGATAAATATCCTATGCCTTGCATTGAAGACTTGATAGATAGACTTCAAGGGTTTAAGTGTTTTACGAGTTTGGATTTATAAAGTGGTTATTACCAAATTTGTACCAACGTATACGATCACAATATTGGTTTCCAAGAATGCGTAATATAGTAAAAAAGTATATAAAAACTGCTTAAATTTTATATATTTTAAAAATAAAGGTCCGAAAGAAGGACAACTATATCCCCTACCTAAATATGCACAACCCTTTCACACCCTCCACCTGGATCACTTGGGTCCCTTTGTAACAACTAAAAGCAAAAATTGATATTTGTTGGTAATAGTAGATTCATTCACGAAGTTTGTATTTATATCAGCAGTGCGTAAAACTAACGCAAATGGAGTCATTAAAGAATTAGAATGTATATCTAAAACATTTGGGAATCCTCGAAGAATAATTAGCGACGTGGGATCTTGTTTCACTTCTAGGAAATTTAGTCAATATTGTATAAACAAACATTCGGTTACATATTATAGCTACAGGCGTACCTCGTGCCAACGGACAGGCTGAGCGCTTTAATAAAACCATTTAAGAACTATGGGTGCTGATACCACCGATGATAAGTGGGATCAATGCATAAAAGTTTTGCAACAGTACAATGCATAAAACTACTAAAGCTGTCCCTAGTGAGGTAATGTTTGGGTATAGGTTACGTACAGATAGTCTCGTCACGGATGAAATTGATAGCGAAGCATTAATAGACGTGGCAAAATTGCGTGAAGAGGTGGACCAAAACATTAAAGCCAGTGAGAGGATCAAAAGAAAAGATTTGATAAGAGACTTGGTATTGGTTAAACAATCGAGTCAAAATAATGACTGCCAAAGCCAAAAGCTCTTACCGACATTCAAAGGTCCATTTCAAGTCATCAAGGTACTGGGCAAAGATAAATATCGAATCTCAGATCAACGAGGTAGCCAAAGGAGTTCAAAAATGTATGATGGAGTTGCTGTGGCAGAGAATATAAAGCCGTGGATAAATATTGAAAATTGGAGTAGGGAATAAAAATAACTTATGAGACATATCTAACGGAAACCATGTTGGCAAGGTATCTAAACTGATTTACTTCATACTGTTGAGATAGCTGTACTTAAGTACATACATTTATATTTTTAATTGCCCACATCTAATAAGTAAACATGGATGAGATTCTAACTGTTTACGTCAATATTAGTATTGCACATTGTCCATACACTGCGTTTGCCCCTAGTACTGTTGGATCATCTTGGTACGCTCGAGTGAGTGAAATGCTCTTAAAGTAAAAGTGGTCGTGATGTTTAAAAGTCCAAGTGTGACAGTCCCTTTAGGTGCAGAAAGTGGCAAATGCGCAGTTGAAACAAGTGTGCAATAGTATTAATTTCCCCAAGGCTGCTTAACCATTTGCATGAAACCTATAACAGTACTTGTTTCATTTTTAGTATCCTACCCAGACTCTTTGGGTGCCTGAGGCAGACACCGTGCAGCATGGCCGTGTTGGCAACATTACGTCTAGAACGCCATCTTGACAGAGATTATAAAACGGCGGTGTACGAGTAGAGCGTCCTCTTTTACGTCCAACATTTCGTACAGTTAAGAAGTCTGAACATTTAAATGATTACTGTAATATTGTACCTTCAATTGTAAAAAAAAAAATATTATAACGTGATCACATCTTGAGTTTGATTTGATTTAAACAAGTAAAAGTTTATATCATAAGTGGGATAGAGAACTTTCACGGCATGGGTAATCGACGTGGTAGTAGTAAGCGCTCAAGACGAAAACTTACTCGCTCCAATTCTTCTACGAGTTAGAGTACCAGAACACCATCTCCGCCACTAAGGCGCATAAATACACTGAATCTGTGAGTAATTCAAACACTATTACTTTGAACAACTTTATATCAGATTTTGTGACACTGAAAGATGAGATTGATACCTGGCTTAGCATTATTCAATCATATACTTTAATACCTTTTCATGGTCTGATAAAATGATTCGCTATCAAGCTTTGAACAAACTGAAGGGATCTACTAAAATATGGTACGTGGTGTTGGGAAGATTGGAATCTAAAATTGTCGGGTAGTTTTAAATTCGTAGGAATGTTTGATCTTTTAAAAGAAATTATTGAAAAGAAACCTGTCGATAATTAACCTTTGTATGAATTTTATTTCGCACAAAAATGCAAAATTGATCGTTTACGTTTCTCTGAACAAGATATCATTTCAATAATAATAATAAATATAGGTGATCATTATATCAGTGCATCTATAGAGGCCAGCAATTTTAAATCAACCCACGATTTAGCTAGCTATTTACACAGTAGCGTCTACAAAAAAAGTACAATACGCGAGGTTAGTTCGCGTGACATACAGATGAAATCGGGAGATCTTAGTCAGTTAACTTTCACAAATCGAACACCTGTTTCTACTAATTCAGTTACTTCAAATCAATCCTCCAACCTCCTTAGTCAGAGATTAGTCGTAAAACAATTAAATGTTACAATTGTGGCGGTAATCATAAAAAGAACCAATAAGTGTGAATATTGTGGGAAAAAGGGGCATACTGAATCTATATGTTATCACAACAAAAATTTGTCAAAATCTTGGTTTTATTTCGACAAACCCACAAAATTTAAAAAAAAATGCGATGCATTCATTGATACCGGAAGTAGCTGTTCTTTATTATCGGAGTCTTTACAAACTTCTTCTTTACAAAGATTATCTAAACAACATTTGAAATACGTAACTAAAAAGGTTACATGTACACTTACTTTAGATTCTATCGCTTTGAATGACATAGACATGTATATTTTAGACGACTTGGTTGGATGCGATATATTGATTGGGAGGAATGTTACTGAACGATCTGATTTAGTTGACTCTCGTATAGGCAATATACTTAAAGTTTAATACGTTAGTGAAACTAAAGAATTTTGTAGTAAAATAGCAGCGATAGAACTGAGTACTAGTAAGCATCATAGTGAGTTGTTGGAGTTAGTAATTACGAAATCATTATAAATTTAACAAGTTCACAGCCCATTCAATGCAGCCCCTTTAGAACCTCGTATACCGATAGACGGATAATTAGGGACATGGTCAAAGAATTAGTCGATAATAAAATTGATCGTAACAGTAACTCGCCGTATGCGAGCCCAGCTTTACTTGTAAATAAGAAAAAAGGCTCTGCATTGACTATATAGCGCTTAACAAGATAACAATTAAAGATAAATATCCTATGCCTTGCATTGAAGACTTGATAGATAGGCTTCAAGGGTTTAAGTGTTTTACGAGTTTGGATTTATAAAGTGGTTATTACCAAATTTGTACCAACGTATACGATCACAATATTGGTTTCCAAGAATGCGTAATATAGTAAAAAAGTATATAAAAACTGCTTAAATTTTATATATTTTAAAAATAAAGGTCCGAAAGAAGGACAACTATATCCCCTACCTAAATATGCACAACCCTTTCACACCCTCCACCTGGATCACTTGGGTCCCTTTGTAACAACTAAAAGCAAAAATTGATATTTGTTGGTAATAGTAGATTCATTCACGAAGTTTGTATTTATATCAGCAGTGCGTAAAACTAACGCAAATGGAGTCATTAAAGAATTAGAATGTATATCTAAAACATTTGGGAATCCTCGAAGAATAATTAGCGACGTGGGATCTTGTTTCACTTCTAGGAAATTTAGTCAATATTGTATAAACAAAAACATTCGGTTACATATTATAGCTACAGGCGTACCTCGTGCCAACGGACAGGCTGAGCGCTTTAATAAAACCATTTAAGAACTATGGGTGCTGATACCACCGATGATAAGTGGGATCAATGCATAAAAGTTTTGCAACAGTACAATGCATAAAACTACTAAAGCTGTCCCTAGTGAGGTAATGTTTGGGTATAGGTTACGTACAGATAGTCTCGTCCCGGATGAAATTGATAGCGAAGCATTAATAGACGTGGCAAAATTGCGTGAAGAGGTGGACCAAACATTAAAGCCAGTGTAGAGGATCAAAAGAAAAGATTTGATAAGAGACTTGGTATTGGTTAAACAATCAAGTCAAAATAATGACTGCCAAAGCCAAAAGCTCTTACCGACATTCAAAGGTCCATTTCAAGTCATCAAGGTACTGGGCAAAGATAAATATCGAATCTCAGATCAACGAGGTAGCCAAAGGAGTTCAAAAATGTATGATGGAGTTGCTGTGGCAGAGAATATAAAGCCGTGGATAAATATTGAAAATTGGAGTAGGGAATAAAAATAACTTAAGAGACATATCTAACGGAAACCATGTTGGCAAGGTATCTAAACTGATTTACTTCATACTGTTGAGATAGCTGTACTTAAGTACATACATTTATATTTGTCTATAAATTTAAAGATTAATTGCCCACATCTAATAAGTAAACATGGATGAGATTCTAACTGTTTACGTCAATATTAGTATTGCACATTGTCCATACACTGCGTTTGCCCCTAGTACTGTTGGATCATCTTGGTACGCTCGAGTGAGTGAAATGCTCCTAAAGTAACAGTGGTCGTGATGTTTAAAAGTCCAAGTGTGACAGTCCCTTTAGGTGCAGAAAGTGGCAAATACGCAGTTGAAACAAGTGTGCAAATGTATTAATTTCCCCAAGGCTGCTTAACCATTTGCATCAAACCTATAACAGTACTTGTTTCATTTTTAGTATCCTACCCAGACTCTTTGGGTGCCTGAGGCAGACACCGTGCAGCATGGCCGTGTTGGCAACACTACGTCTAGAACGCCATCTTGACAGAGATTACAAAACGGCGGTGTACGAGTAGAGCGTCCTCTTTTACGTCCCAACATTTCGTACAGTTAAGTCTGAACATTTAAATGATTACTGTAATATTGTACCTTCAATTGTAAAAGAAAAATATTATAACGTGATCACATCTTCAGTTTGATTGGATTTAAACAAGTAAAAGTTTATACTATTAACAATTACTTAACTTATTATTAAGTATGTTTGTAACGAATTGGCTCAAAAAGTACTCTACCGATTTTAAAAATTCTTTTACCATTTGAATGCTACACTATCACTGATTAATATAAGCTATTTTAATTGCAAGAAAAAAATAAAAATCGCTACTAAAACTACAAATGTTACTCAAGGTGTAAAAAAATGTCTATACAATATTTTTCATCGCATGCGCTGCGAAAACCATTGATGATAGAACAAAATATGTTCCACAATATTAAAGAACATATCAATATCTACAAAAAATGTCGCATGTGTAACTATTGTAGTTATGTCACTATAACTACTTTTTAACATTTTAAAATTAAATAGAAATTCAGACCAAAATCAGACCAAGTTATTTATACCTTTGCCCTAATCCTTACCTAAATAAATGGTTTCTCAATCAAGGCTGTTTAAATACCTGTAAATTACTTTTTAGTTTATTATAATCGGACATTCCATTCGAAAGATATAACGAGTTTATAAAAATTGAAATAAAATTATTTTAGCATTAACACGTTTTTAATTCGGCTCCGTAAATGAAATAAACAAAATGATTATGGAAAAAATATCCGGTTATTTTAAATGTTACAAATCTATTGACACCGTGTGCAACACCGAAGATACAGTGCACTACCCACAGGAATTTTTAAATTCTCTCAATCCTGCCGGCTTGCCACCTCACGAACTGAAATTAAAAAAGGTACTCCCATTATGCTATTGAGAAATTTTATGTGTAATGGGACAAGACTTTTGATTAAGGAATTGCGAGACAATGTGCTTGTATAGCTATTAGCATCACCGGCCCCGCGGCCGGACAGCTCGCTCACATTCCGCGGATCCTGATGATACCAACGGATTTGCCTATATCTTTCAAAAGATTACAGTTTTCTGCAAAGATATCGTTTGCCCTTACAATAAATAAATCCCAGGGACAAACTTTTTCTACGGTTGGCATCGATCTAAGAGAAGTGCTTTTCTCAAGGCCAACTATATGTTGCACTTTCTCGAGTAGGGTTTCCTGAAAATCAATGTTTTATTGCCATCTATAAATACCACTGCTAACATAGTGTATAGTGAAGCGTTAAGGTAAAATGGAAAATTAAAAATTAAAATCTAATAAGATTAGACTTTAAAATAAAATACATACACAAATAAAAAAAAACTACATTAAAATAAATAAGAAATATAAATCAAAAAGTAAAAATAAATGTAAAAAAAACTTAGGAACAAAGGCCGGGTCGGGTAGCTATACTTTTATAAGTAATATAATTAATAATATAAGGGAATGTATGCTATACCTATAGGCATACATTCCCTTATATTATCAGACACAATGGCTTTCTTAATCACTACATATGAGTATTGACTGTAGTCTGTACAGTAATAGTAGTAGGTATATAATCTATCTAATTATTATTAGTATATCTATACTTTAAATCTATACTTTAATGTTTTCAAAAATTACCTGTTGATGTCATTTATTGTTATCATTTTGGTTGCAATCAAGTCCCGTGCCCAAAGGGAGCCAGCGATACAATATTGCTAAATACATTATTATTTACTGCACGTTTCTGCCAAAATGTTTAAAAAATAATTGTCCACCCGTGCGAAGCCGGGACGGGCCGCTAGTATAATGTTAGTCAATTTGTAAGTGTAATTAAATAATACGAATGCAATGAATGAATTATTATATACTAAAAATAGCGAAAAAATATATTCATAATAGCAATATAAACATTAGATGAGATCAACAATGAGATTAATACATAAGAATTTAAACAATAAAGTCCTTACTTTCTTATACTAAATGCGATCTTCTCTCATTCACATAATAGCTATTTTAGAAAACATTTTGAGGAATAAAATCTTTTAAAATTGTTAACTGGTAACCAAACGTTCGTTCGTAACTTACACGGGCAGCAACAGCCGTACTTTGGATATCGGTTTGACATTCGCTTCATCTCTTACTTAGAGACGGGACGACATAAAGTTAAACAGAGAGGGAGCGAATGTCGAACTGATATCCGATGTACAGCTGTGAGCAGAACGTGTAAGTTAGATTTTTCGACAATCAAACCTATAACCATAACCTATGTTAGATAGTTTTTTTAGATGTGATGAAAACGAATGTCTCGTAACATCCAATCGATGTCATCTGATATTAGGACGACATCAGATTTTAGATGTGGTTTGATACATCTGACACATGTCTATTAACTAGCACAACTATTACTTCTTTAACTCAAATTAAACTGAAGATATAATCACGTTATAATGTATTATTTGTAACAACAACTTCAGACTTCTTGGCAGAACAAAACTTTGAACGTAAAAGAAGATGCTCCGTTTTTTTTTTTTTGTGATGTATGGCTGTTGGCCGCAGATGGCCTCGACAACCTTGCACGGGCTTACGGTGAGCGCTGAGGGCTCTCAACCGGTCTTTTTAAGCGACGTTGCCCAAGGGCACCCCCTGTGGAGTACGCACCTCGGCTTGGGGCATCGCTGGCAAACTAGGGCGACCAAGACCCACATTTAAATGATTACGCGACGCGTATTCCGGCCCCGGCGGTGGGGGCGGAATCGCGGACGATTTGTGGTAGCTTCGCGAGCTAAGACTCCGCTCGTGCACCGCAGTTTTATAATCTCGGTCAAGACGGCGTTCTAGACGTAATGTCGACGACACGGCCATGCTGCGCGGTGCCTGTCTCAGGCACCCAATGACTCGGGATAGGATACTGAAAATAAAACAAGTACATGTTATATTCACGAGTAAACAATTAAGCAGTCTTATTCAAATCAAACCTATTGCACACTTGTTTCTTTCGTATTTGCTACTTTCTGCACCTAAGGGGATTATGCCATCCTTAGGTGACCAGGTTTTAAACGTGTCGTACACTTGCACTTGAAAAGCATGTTAAATGCTCTTCAAGTGCAAGTGTTCGCCCTGGAAGAGATTTAGATAAGATTTATTTATAATATGCATTCTAATTCTTTAATGACTGCATTAGCATTAGTTTTAAATGAATTAGTAGTGGTTTTGAATGTACTATTACCAACAAATATCTGTTTTTGATGTTTTGTTGTTACAATTGGGCCAAAGTGATCCAGATAGAGGGTGTGAAGGGGTTGTTAAAATGTGTTATTATTGTCAGCTGTTGAGGAGAATTGTAGTAACATGTGTGTGAGAGAAATGTAAAAGTGTGTGTGGAGTAGACACTATGTACTCCCAAAGTTGTTTAATAACTTACCAACAGTCCTTATAAACAATTCATTACGAAACGACAATTTACAAGTAAAACGAAGCATTTTTGATTTAAAAGGTAAATATAATTTTAATTTCTTATTTCTTTTCTTTATGTTGCAGATGCACGCTAATAACCATACATGTGCATATGTAAAATGTATTTATTTCTGAATAAACGATTTTTTTTTTTATTATATGTTGTCCGGACCTCTTGGCTCATGCAAAATTTTAATTAAATCTATTCAGTAGTTTTTACGTCTTGCCCGGACACACATACAAAAGTTCTATAAACTATATTTTTGGCATCGGTATCGTTCCTAAAAGGCAAGTACTTCTATAAATATTCAACGTAGGGGTTTTCACTTTGTTACGTATTTATTACAATAGACTAATGTATAGATAATTACGGCAAAAAAACAAAAAGACTCGGTGCAATCGTACGATAGTGAAAAGTAGCAAGTTGTGACTTGCAGCTTTGCATCTTTTATTGAGCAAACTATCTTTTGTTAACAAAGACACTGCCGCATTAGACATTATTCCTGTTTCGGGTGACTTTACAAACATACATATGACGAACACACTCCATTAAGCAACAACAGAAACCAAAAAGATTCGGAACAACTATTTATGGATCTCATAAATTTTAATCTCGTGTGGGAAGCGAACCCACGACCTGTGGCTCAGTAGTCAGGGTCACAAACCACTTGACTAGACCAACAGTACGGTCAAATTTTTAGGTGTCAAACGTTATAGATCTGATGATTTAAATATGTGTTTGTTCGTAACAGGCCTGTCTGTGAGTGTAAATGCAGGGGGATTCCATGTTTTTACAAATAATGTTTATTTGTCTATGCTTATCTTCTTCTTTCATTCCTTCGACGATTTACACATGCCTTGCCGGCACTGAAGCCCGTAGACTTAATGTCTGGTCAAGTAGTTTCGTAGGTTCGCTATGGAGATAAAGTATGCAACCATGTCTAGGAATATGCTTCCTTAATGCATTCCCTAATTATTCCCATGATTGATTATGGCGATGTGTTATTTTGACCTGAATGCAGACCTTCTCAACAAACTAGACCGTCTTCTGAATAACTGCATTCGATTCATTTTCAATCTTCGCAAGTATGACCATGTCTCTGCTTTACGTTCCCAATTGAAGTGGCTTCCTATTCGGCAACGTCGCAGTTTGCGAGCACTAAATTTTCTATACACCTTCTTGAACTCCCCGTCTCCCCCTTCTTACTTAAGCCCCTACTTTAAATTTTTGTGCTCCACTCATGACAGGGACCTTCGTTCTTCGAACAATTTGCTCCTCTTATGTCCTCCCCACAGCTCTAACTTTGTCAACTCATCTTTCTTCGTGCAAGCAGTTCTTCTATGGAATGCGCTCCCTCCTGAGCTTAGAATGTCTGAAAGCCGTTTAACGTTTAAGAACAAAGTACGTGAACTTCTCCTCGCTGAATTAGCAGAATAACCACAATGCACTTGACTGTATACCTATTTATAAGTGTATGTTAGTATATATACATATATATATATATATATATATATATATATATTCTTCATTATATATTTTTATGTAAATTCCAGATGTCTGCACCTACCTTATCGCTTTTCTTCACCACCTCAAGGTTGACTGGTAGTAGGCATTAAGTCCGCCTTTGTACACGTGTGCATGAAGTTTTTAAATAAATAAAAATAAAAATAAATATGCTAAAGTATTATGTGTAAAAAATAAATAAGAGCATGACTAAACTACCTTAAAAGTGTACTCTTATACAAAGACCTGTGACTAAACTTATTTATATAACAGTAGCGAATGAGGGGAATGATTGTCGCGTAACTTAACGCTTGAAAATGCGTGATTCTGCTTTAGCAAACACCACGTTACTATACCTACTTGGTAAATCGACGTAAAAAGATGGAGAGCCTCCATTCGACAACAATTTCTACGCCGTATAAGAACCGATGTAAAAAAAGCTTTTTTGATTGAATGTATTGTACTTCGGGGTATAGGAGTGAGTTATTGTATGTGTGTGCATCATTATGTATCATGTCATTCCCGGCTAGTCCGCTAGTCCCATTTTAATTAGTATTACCTGGATAACCGAGCTTTGCTCGGTATTTTTTGGTAAATCGTGTAAAACAACGAAAAAAAGTTAAATAAAATAATCATCAGGACTCGAACCGGGGTAATCTGGTTACAGGACCGCCTTATTTCCCACCTGACCTATTACAACCTTATAGATAGCGGCGAAATTTACCTTCGTATAAATGATATTGTAGCAGTTTTTCATTGCCTGAAAACACGGATAAAACGACGTTTTCTAAAACTGAAACCTATCTAGATCTATTTATTCCAATTAGAAAAGAAAGAGATTCCAATTATATATATATATATATATATATATATATATATATATATATATATATATATATATATATTGTTAGCCCAGAAATAATTAATGTTGGAAAGGGGGTGACGTGAGAGGTGGCGGCGGCAGGGAGTGAGTCTATATAAGGGGCTGCAACGCTCATTTAAAAAGATCGCGCGCTACAGTCAACTGGTAAAGAGGACACTCTGTACTCTCTGTCGTTCGTGAAGGAAATCCTAATTAATGTTACCGTTAGATTACTTATTTGATCATATTTGTATATTTGATTTGTGTTTAAAATTTATTTTATAAGTACAAAGTGCTGTTTTACGGTTGTAAATCTTTTTTTTTTTATTATTTCCACCTCTGTTCTCCTAAGATCAGAAGTGGGATAACATTCTCGCGCGTCCTATCCCGCTTTGCTATCTAGTGTAAGGCAGTCTGGCTAGTAGAAAAATATTTAAAAGTTAACGAGAGTTTCTTCTTGATACCCTACAAAATTTTCTTGTTTTCGTTCCCGTGATTGGTGAAGGTGCGGTAAAGTATAATCTGTGTACATCTGGTGAGTACGTTCCAGTTTGTTTATAAGCGAAACCGCGAAAGTGAACCATTTTGGTCGTTGCTTAAGCATTATTTATATAACCCAATATACACATATTGGCCATTTACATTAAGTAAAAGTTCATTAAATTACCACAACTACCCTCTACTTTTTTAATACGACCGTGATTTAATAAAAGAAAAAGACAAGCCTAACGATAGCCGTAAAAGTAGAAACCGTGATTCGCGTCCTAGCAATCATACCTCGCGTCCTCTGGACATAGGTTATCATTTTAGTGACCGTCATTTAAGCTCTAGCCGCCGATACTCGCGGAGTCCTACCCGCAAATCATGTAGTCCTAACCATAATATACTAACCGAACAACTGCAAAATATTCTAGATCGATTGACATCACTTGAGGAACGGTGCCATCTGTCCCCGCCGCAATCGTGTGAGCGAAGTGGTTGCGCTTCTCCGGGGACACCACAGTTGCCTGAAGTTACTCTAGACTTCACTAGAGCATATAGAGTCTACGAAACCATCATCATCAGGGCATTCCCTGAGTGCCACTGTGAACTCTGATGTTGGCGCAACGGATCGTATCGTAGACGCGATGCTATCAATCAGCAGGATGGTGAGATCTAACCAAACATTTTACATTTCGAATTTTGATCCAAGCGTTAATGACATAGATACTTGGTGTGAAGAGGTTGACCGCGCTAAGTTACTAAATTACTGGGATGATAATGAGTGCCTATCTCGCATTGTAAATTGTCTAAAAGGTGACGCCAGGACCTGGCTTAATGAATGGTTTACCAACGATCGCAGTTGGAGCAACTTTAAAAAGAACTTTAAACCCTTGTCCTAGGACGCCGGATGTTGCGAATATACTATAAGAGGTTATGAGCACTAATTTTGATAAATATCAAACATACGAAAATTATGCAGGTTTGTCTACCCTTAGGCTACGCATAGTCAAAGGGTTAAGCGATGTACTCACTTCAGCAATAGTAATATGAGGTATAGTAGACCCGCAGATCCGTGCTTCAGCTACTAATTCGAAACTTAAATCGAATGAGTTATTAGTTTCTTTTAAATAAAAAATAAAATAAAAATTAGCAGCTCACGTTATCGTCCTTTTAGGCCCCATCGGGATATAGAAAATCGTAAACGGAGATTTGAGAAATGTAAAAGTTTCCTGTGTGGCCAAATCGACCATAGACAATCCAGTTACCCTTCGAAGGGTACTCTAGACTTTGACTGATGCTTGATTTTCAAAAATAAAAATGTTCCTTTGTATCAACTAAAATTGAGTATTTGTGACGTACGATTAGTCAGGGTCAGGTACAGCCGAGCTAACATAAGGTACGAGCCTTAGTAGTCTATTCCAAGTACCGTTAAAGGAGTACGTAAATTCTTAGGTATTGCCAGCTCTTTCCGTCGCTATATAGCTGGGTTTGCTACCTAAACCGCCCTGATAAGTAAATTGACAAAAAAAAAGGGCGTACTTTTGTCTGGAGTAATGAGCAAGAAGAATCACGGCAAAGTATTATCTCGCAACTTACGAGCGAATCCGTGTAAGCTATCTATGATTCCGATTTACCCATTGAAATTCACACGAGAGATGCACAGATAAAGGGCTTCTGAACGCCGAAGGTAAATCAACATCAGCAAGACGTGTCGACAAATGATGATCGGAGACCCCCTCGAATATTTGAAACAGATTCACTTGTATTTGTTATTAATCAAGCGAAGGCGACTGGAAAACAAGACTTGGGCATGCGCGGGCCATATCATGTGGTCATGTCGCTTCCCTATGGCCGGTATGAGCTACAGCTGCTGGCGGGGTCGCAAGGAAAGGTAACCCAAGTTGCGGCTGAATTTATGGTACCCTGGCGAGGGGAGTGGACTCTCGATACGTGCGCCGCCTTCTTCGACGGTAAGCCTGTATTGCACCTGTGTGATAAGCTAACGTCGTGCCTATGTCACTTAAGTGTAGAATATTATGCTAATGTAGTGCCTCTGTCATACTATAAGAAATATGCTAACGTCGTGCCTATGTTTCTTATAAATAGCGATATGCTAACGTCGTGCCTATGTCGCTCTGAAATATGTCCTACTGTGAGAAATACGCTAACGTCGTGCCTATGTTTCTTACAAACAGAGATAGCTAACGTCGTGCTTCCTCTCTGTGGACAAACATGAATTCCCCATTTATTAAGAAATATGCTAACGTCGTGCCTATGTTTCTTATAAATAGCGATATGCTAACGTCGTGCCTATGTCGCTCTGAAATATGTCCTACTGTGAGAAATACGCTAACGTCGTGCCTATGTTTCTTACAAACAGAGATAGCTAACGTCGTGCTTCCTCTCTGTGGACAAACATGGATTCTCCATTTATTAAGAAATATGCTAACGTCGTGCCTATGTTTCTTATAAATAGCGATATGCTAACGTCGTGCCTATGTCGCTCTGAAATATGTCCTACTGTGAGAAATACGCTAACGTCGTGCCTATGTTTCTTACAAACAGAGATAGCTAACGTCGTGTTTCCTCTCTGTGGACAAACATGAATTCCCCATTTATTAAGAAATATGCTAACGTCGTGCCTATGTTTCTTATAAATAGCGATATGCTAACGTCGTGCCTATGTCGCTCTGAAATATGTCCTACTGTGAGAAATACGCTAACGTCGTGCCTATGTTTCTTACAAACAGAGATAGCTAACGTCGTGCTTCCTCTCTGTGGACAAACATGAATTCCCCATTTATTAAGAAATATGCTAACGTCGTGCCTATGTTTCTTATAAATAGCGATATGCTAACGTCGTGCCTATGTCGCTCTGAAATGTCCTACTGTGAGAAATACGCTAACGTCGTGCCTATGTTTCTTACAAACAGAGATAGCTAACGTCGTGCTTCCTCTCTGATGACAAACATAGATTCCCCATTTATTAAGAAATATGCTAACGTCGTGCCTATGTTTCTTATAAATAGCGATATGCTAACGTCGTGCCTATGTCGCTCTGAAATATGTCCTACTGTGAGAAATACGCTAACGTCGTGCCTATGTTTCTTATAAATAGCGATATGCTAACGTCGTGCCTATGTCGCTCTGAAATATGTCCTACTGTGAGAAATACGCTAACGTCGTGCCTATGTTTCTTACAAACAGAGATAGCTAACGTCGTGCTTCCTCTCTGGGTGGACACAGTTTCCCCAATTATCTAGTCGTGCCTATATTTCTTAATGTCCCCCCCTACTTGTTGGGTTGGATAAACCATTTCTCGCGTGTCCTACTGAGTATGATTGTCGACCCCGTGAGAATATTACATCTGTGATAAGATGTTACACGAGGCTTCACTACGTGGCTATGTATAATGTACGAAACATAATTATTAAGCAAGTTCCGTTTATGTGCAGATCACGATAATGGCCACGAGGAGTCCACGCCTGAGCCAGCTGTCTCGGTCGACTCGGTCGTATGATTTCCGAGGCGGTACATACGCCGGGTACTTCGGCCGCCGCAGGAGACCTACCACCTGAAGCATAGGAGTACGAGGACGTCCTCCAGTCAGGAGAGGCCGTGTTAGCCCAGAAATAATTAATGTTGGAAAGGGGGTGACGTGAGAGGTGGCGGCGGCAGGGAGTGAGTCTATATAAGGGGCTGCAACGCTCATTTAAAAAGATCGCGCGCTACAGTCAACTGGTAAAGAGGACACTCTGTACTCTCTGTCGTTCGTGAAGGAAATCCTAATTAATGTTACCGTTAGATTACTTATTTGATCATATTTGTATATTTGATTTGTGTTTAAAATTTATTTTATAAGTACAAAGTGCTGTTTTACGGTTGTAAATCTTTTTTTTTTTATTATTTCCACCTCTGTTCTCCTAAGAATATATATATATATATATATATACAAGAATTGCTCATTTAAAGATATAAGATTATTTATAAAGACAACACCCGCACTAGGATTAATTCCTGTATGCCCGGGGATTTTACAAACATTCAAGCAACGGACACAAAGAACACCAGACTCAAAACAACAATTTAAGGATTACACAAAGTGACGGATCCCGTGGGGCGATCGAACCCACAACACTTAACGCGGCAGCGTAGTGGCGATGCGACCACTTAAACCGCTACGCCATCCGTGCAATCAATTTAAAAGTTAAGAAACCTTCACCTTTTAAAGTGGATTATTTTGTGTTACCTATATCTGCTTAAAATTGTGAAGTATAGCAGTATTACTTTTGCCTTGCAAAATGTTCCGATTTGGCGAGGTGCCGATTTCTTGCGATACCGCAGGCATACTTATAGCATACCAAATCCTTGATTAAGGAAAAGGGACTCCTACTAGCACCATGAAATATACCTCGCCTGATCTTTATATACTCGCTTCACCTTGAGATTGTCGACATCCTGGATAGCAAATAACCGTTCTCTGTATGCATGAATCCAAGAAAGTGCATAGAGTTTTGTCAATCTTATACAACTCCATCACTCTGAGGAGCCAGATATGAGGCACAGAGTCGTAGGCTTTTTGTATAATCTATCCAAAATTTCGCAAAATCTTATCGGTTATTTAGAACTTGTGCGTTATTCGTAAGTCGGATCCGTAATAAGAAACTCTTTAGTACCACGTGCCCCACTTTTACATGGATATTAGCCATTATATAGACATTACATTATTATTTTAAAACATTGTACTTCTGATGTGGTTAAGCTCTCAAAAAAGTTGAAGTGTAAAGTTTATGTCATTCAGTTTGTTATTCAGTGATAGTGTTTAAAAATATAACGAATATGAGACATTTTTATACCACACATTATGTTTAACAAAACATAATAAGCGCCTAGATGATTCAGTCCGGCCTTAGTCATATTATATGCATAGTTAAATTGAAACAGATTACAACGCAATTAAGTATTTACGTATTTAAATAAAACAAAAAGACGTATAATGAAGTTAGTTTCGTTTACTAATTAAAGATAGGACAGATTAATTTAGCGGCACGCGATGGTTATTAGCGTGGGGTTTATAAACCAGCGATGTGTCGCCGTCTGCACTCACTCGTCGTACTCTCGGCATCATGAACTCTGGACTACTACTGTTGGTACTCGCCATGGCATTTATTGCCTCTTTAGCCGGTGCCCAGGATGCTAGTCAGTGCATTGTGGCCGCTAGGGGTAAGTTTCGAATCAACATTTCTGTTAATTTGATTTAAAGTATTTATAAGTATTTTGACTGGCCTTCTTGGTCTAGGGATGGTTTAGACTTCCACTTATTGTAATTTTTGCTGATCTTGATCCAAATAGAATGGAAAAAAGTACAAGCTTTTAATACAAACATACAAGTGGATATAATTTCACGGTAATAAATTACTAACACTCTCCAAAATATACCTGATTCATCTCGCAGTGTTGCAAACTCGCACTAAATTATAGTCTGCAAAATATGGGTGTATCAGAGAAGTGTGCGAAAGGCAACTCTAAAATATTTTTAAATTGACAGGAGAACAATATGGGGTAGAGCATAAAATGGAGAAGGTATATTTGACATCTGGAATTCGTGACTGGGAAGTGAAAATACCCGTAAGTATTAATGTAAATATTGATTGAATTCTTGATACGACTGCTAAACGAATCCTAAAAGACAATTCAGCTCAGCTCAAGTCTGAGCTGAATTGTCTTTTGAGATTCATATAAATCTCCAAATTTACTCTAAAGCTGACCCGGATAACCTCACTGAAGCTATCCATGACATCAACCAGGATTTGAAACAAATATGTACCTGGAGTAGAAATTACGGGTTAAGAGTAAATCCCTCAAAAACTCAAATAATTATCATCGGTAGTCAAAGAATGAACTCATTAATAAACAAGCAACATCTACCCGCTATCTATTGCGATGGTTCCATTATTCCATATAGTGACAAAGTCAAAAACTTGGGGATCTAAATGGATCGGTTCTTGTCATGGAGCCCCCACATAAGTGAAGTCAGTCGGAAAATATTTGCCACTGCGGGGTCGCTGCGCAGACTTCGCAACTTTCTTCCTGTCAATACCAAAATTTCTTTAGCACAATCTCTTCTCCTTCCTATTCTTGACTATGGTGACGTCAGCTATCTAGATCTCACCGAAGACCAACTGAACAAACTTGAGCGACTCCAAAACGTCTGCATAAGATTCATATTCGGGTTACGGAAATATGATGATCATATTTCCGTAACCCGTCTCACAGTATCGTTCACAGCTCAAGTGGCTACCTATACGCCTTCGCCGGAATGTTCATATTCTTTCTCTTCTTTACAGTACTCTGTTCCATCCACATACTCCATCTTATCTTAAAGAACGTATTGAGTTCTTACATAACACACATGGCAGGAACCTGAGATCGTCAGAGAATTTGAAGCTGAAAATGCCAGACATACCACACAATTCACTGACAAATCGTTCTCGGTGCAAGCAGTCAGGCTGTAGAATAATTTACCACTGGAAATTCGACAAGCCAAATCCATACATATATTTAAAAAGCAAGTGGTATACTACTTCTTGTCATTATAAATATGTATGTTCCTATTTATATATGTATATATATACATATATATATACATATATATGGATATGTATATATTTATTTACTTATATGTTAGTATTATATATGATATTAAGTACATATATTCATGTTGTTAGAATAGTACACCTTAGACTACCCCTAATTTGATGTCATAATATCCGTATAAAGGTTGTCTGGAAGAAATCACCGTGAGTGATAAGACCGCCAGTTGTTATACCGTAATACATGCATGTCTATATATATATTTTTTTTTCCATTACTTGTATGGTGTACAATAAAGAGATAAATAAATAAATAAATAAATAAATAAAATTCAGCAGTTCTCACATATAACAAATATATACATATCTACGATATGTTTCTTGGTGATGGTAGCTACGAAAGTTTGTCCCGCAAGCGATTCAAATTAAAAAGCAGCGTGCATTGACTTCAGGTACTAGGTCCATGCACGTGGCAATCACAAAATTCATAAATGGAATATCTTCGGTGCGGTTTTCTATTTTACATCGTCACACAAAGAAAAACAAACATTTTAAACAAAAATATATATTAAGGTAAAAGCTCCTATTACAGAGGCGTTTGGCAACATTCGAAAGTAACAAAAAAAAGCATTCACAAGTGTCCTGACGGGTGTAAGCTTTTGTTTTCAGCAAACTTGGGGTTTCAATTTTATAATGCACCAGAAACCGTATTTGCTTTTACGGGACTTGTAAATAAATATTTTAACAACCATGTCGATTTTCCCTATTACGGAGGTAAGGTTATGGTCAAATCTAATCCCGGCGGTAGTCAGCTCCGGGGGGTAAGAAATGTAAAGGTATGGTTTTTCCTTCTAAATAAGTATGAAAACGAACATGACGAATATCATTAATATCTGATTTAACGAAAATCAAGCAAACCAAAATAACTGTAGTTAATTATAATACCTTTGCGTGATATTCGTAATTAATAGATTATTAACCTTTCAGTTGTTCTTACGCAACCATAAAATTGTTATCAATTTTGATGCTTTTATAACTCCGTGATAGGCTCTATGCAATACCTTTTACAGAGGCATTTACACCGTAATAGAAGATCACACAGCGTATCAGCGTATCAAAAAATGCTACCTCCGTAATAGGAGAACTACTCATGATTTAATATCCCTCATTCTGACCCATCAAGATTTTGATATATGATAAATGTAAATAGCTTAATCGAAGGATTACCGTTTTTCAGTTGATTGATTTACAGTTATCATATGTGTCTTACATATGATAGCCAAAAAAGCTGTAAGTCAACAACACGGTCATTCAAGTTAATTGATTTTGATCAATTTAAATATACCTTCTCATTTTGGTCTTTCTAAGGCTTTAACGTTTTGTACTCAGTTTACATATTCAAAGTGTTGATAAAACGTACCGCAGAAAAAGGGTTTTAGTTTGTACGCTTAATAATGATTTCAACTGATTTTAAAACTCATTAAATAATTTATTACCTTTAAAGTTATGAGCTAGTGATCCATCCTTGTAAACGGTAACCTATTATTTCAGTGTTTTATTTTTAGTTATTTATATATAAAATTAAATGCAAATAGGAAAAATCCGGATATGTACGAAGTAAAATAATAGGAAAATGATATGAATGAGAGTCACAAACTGGAACGGTAGGTTATAACATAAGAAATGTTGATAGATGAGAGCACTTACGTAAGGCACAGCGCCTTATACCCGGGTCCTCTGCAATAGACCACGTGGACGGAACACCGTGTGGGTTTTAGTCAGGTTGAAGTCCGACATACCACTTCACTGTTGGCTTCAGTGAGGTTGATGACACGGGGGGATTCCACACGAAAAAAATCATCTATCAACGTTTTTATGAGAGGTCTTACAGCAGCGACACCGTTTTTATTTTTCTTTTATATATTAGCCTACCATAGTGACTCCACTTTGCCTGGTGGAAAACAATAAGTGAAGTTCAATGAGTGGTGGTCACCATCCTCATACAAAACTGACTGATTTTGATATGTTGTCCATATGTTACATTTGCAATCGTCAGATATATGAAGAGAAATACGATGATACATATTTTTTAAACTTTCTTAAACGCGAATGAAACGCTTAAATAAAAATACCTCCGTAAATGAGCTCATTTTAACTACCGCCGTAACAGGAGACTTATAATTATTATTATTCTGAATTTGGTACTCTTATGTAGAATCCTGTATGTCAATTTATTACACAGTCCCCTAAACAACTAATAATAATAATAGGCGACTAATTACTTGAACTAGTAATGTAAGACTAACTTTAACTACATTGTATTAAAGTCGTATGATAGAGGCCAGACAGTTTTGCTTTCGTTCAGTTCTTGGCGGTCTTGGAATTAGCTGAGCAAAGCCAATCGAATCGCTGTGCAAGGGTCTATAAATTGTTATGGGTGTTAAGGGTAGGTAATTTATATATATACAAATACATATATGTAAATACATGCCGATGTTAAATAAATATAATGTAGATAATAAGTACATATTGTAAATAGGACATTATTGCCACAAATAGTTTTGTGACAAAACATATAAAAATAGGTTAAGACTGTGCGAGTTTAATAGCTTCAGAAAATGCATTTCACAAGTGGGTTCACAAAAGAAATTTGTGGAAGGTAACCAATTGTAAGTCATTATCATATCATCACATAAGTAATCATATATGAATATGTTTGTGTTAATATGTAGATCACTTAATAAAATTGTATTATTTCTATTACAGAAAGCTTGTGGCTTCATAAATGGAGTTGTTTCTGTAGTTTGTGACACCGATGTGGAACCAGATGCTAATTATGCAGATGAGTTAGTTTTAAACGTACACCGAAATGGTCAACTAACGTTCATTTGGCTCCTGTTGAAGCCACGGTGTACTGCGGCTAGCAACTTTAAATAGTAATACACTTCAGGGTGTCATCGCTCAAAATCGAAGAGACAAAAATATCAAATAAAATTCGGTCGTCCATGTATCGATCACTCCGCTTCTTCTCCTTTCTATTAAGTCATCTGTCTCTTTGCGATAACCCCCCATCCACCCAACACACTTCTGTACTTTTGTCTATCTGTCACATATTCTAAATAATGAGTTGCACTTCGGCCCTGGAGTTTTACACGGATGTCGTACTGTCGACGAAAATTGCAAATATCCTAAAAAAACGTGTTCTGTTCCGCATATAAATAAAACAATACAGAGTATATATAATACTGTTTTCTTCTTTTTGGTTGTAATTAGTTAGCCTCCTAAAACCGTTTTCATTAATCAAAAATCCCGTTAGTTAGCATAGCATACGGAAAGTGTTACAAGATAATTCTCGTCAGCATTGATTAGCCTTTGTAATTGTTAATCGATGCCGACGAGAATTATCCTATGGCGCTCTAATGAGTAATTTACCTCTACGTTCCCTGAGAGTGGCTCCGGATCATGCATTCTGGTCTTCATGGTGAAACACCAGACGGACTCGACCCGATCACGCATAAGGGAGATGCGTTGAAGACACTTAATTACCCAAATTTTTCTTGTTTCTTTCTGGACACATATGTACGTGCATACATACGCCTGACATGACGCCTGTATGTCTGAAGGGGCAGAAACATCTACTCTTGATGCCATAATGATGATTCTAATAACATGTGTTATGCGGTGTATACAACAGTCCATAGAGGTCCAGGTACCAAAACAAACGGGAGAACCAGAGCCAATTCATCGTTCGGTGGCCCCCTAATCCCCACACCCTTCTAATATAGTAGTAGTGTAGCTTATATGTTTACCAAGTTAGAACATGAAATTTAAAATGAGGAATTTTAAAAGCTAAGTATGTACACCACTTGTTGCCAGCCATAATTGAGTATCCAGTTACGTAGTAGGGAGAAGTCTATTGCCTTTAACGACACCCACGGAAGAGGATGTCTTTCTGAGATCTTTGATTGTACAATGAGTCCTACGGTCGCAGAGAGTTCTACTGTCTGCAAAGTCTCGGCATAGTATCAAAATGTCCGAGATCGTTTCAGCACTTGATATTTAGAAAGGATTGTTAGTGATAGATTGCATTTGGGACCTGCTTAATATTTTTATTAATGACCTTCCGAATTGGTTTCTCCGTTCTAGCCACGATGACCTAAAAATAGCTCCTCGTGTAATAGAATCTAAAACTGATGGATTGTTACTTCAAAGTGATATTGATAGACCTTTCAGAATAGTGCAGTCATAACAATATATACAATATATATATATATATATATATATATATATATATGTATATAAAACTTTGACACGTATCTAAACTTAATACGCCGTAGACGTTGTCAGGAATTTAGATGTAATACTTGACTCCAAAACAAACAAAAATTACTGGTTTTCTTATAAGGAATATCAAATCATTCCGCTCTGAAAAACTAAAATATTACTGTATAACAGCCTTATAAGTAGCATACTTGAGTATTGCGTCCTATGTTGGGCGTCCTTAATGTCCTTCACATCTAAGTCTAAGAATTGAACGAATCCAAATCCTCTTGCCTAATGTAGATTTACGCGTACGAGCAGACGGATCACTTGATGGTAAGTGACACCCGCAACTCAAGAGTCGCAAATGCGTTGCATAAAAAAATTGACTTATTAAACAAACGCAGGCTCTCTAATGAATAATATTTTTTTATTTAAATTATAATACAAAATTATTGATTGCCCAGATCTGCTATCAAAA
>OX387237.1:0-62064 GCA_947561695.1 Tyria jacobaeae | reverse complement strand
AGTTAGGTGGTATCTGAAATTACAATAATCATATTAGAATAAGGTGGAAAATTAAGGGATGCAAAAAGTTAAGGGATAAAGAATGCAACTTTTTACGATTTATTGAACGATAAGATGTACGTCGCGTCGCTTTATTTATAAGTCAATTATATGAACATCGTTGACCTATGGAAGGGCAAGGTAAATATAATTGAAGTGAACCAGAAATAAAGTCCTCTTCAAAAGAATGACATTACGATTGATAAACTAAATTTTGATATATTCAGATTCAGATCATGGTCAGATTAATAAATTAACAGACTGTTCAGTTTAAGGTCTACATGCTAACCTTAACTCTTTTGTCTTGCAATATTGTCGGGTGTACTATATACTAAATTGTATTTTTTTGTGTTTTGTGGTAAACGACTGTCGCCACCCATGGAGGGTAGAGGGAGGAATAGTCGCTTACTACACAATGTACACTAAATGTGGAACTTATAGGGAATGTGTAATCAGTTGGCGACTGGAGTTTTTTTCTATACAATCTATATTGTTGCCATATGCTGTACACTAGTGTTGTGTACAAGCCGTAGGTATCACACATGACAGAACAGACAACGTGCAGTGTACGGATCAGGTACTCTACCTAAATACACAATGAGCAATACAGACACAATTATGAAAGTTCATTGAGCAATTAGTCTACTGCAGTCCCCCGTTGCACATACGCTTCACCCAAAGTGCGCCATAGCATCCAGTCCTATACTTCAGATTAATTACACACACACGTACTTGCACACATACACGCTTTATTTATTTTATAAAAAGACAATATGAAAGCATTAGGATTAATTCCTGTGTCGCTGGGGGCTTTACAAACATTCAAATAACGGACACAAAGAACACCCAAACTCAGAACAACAAATTGATGATTACACAAAGTGTTGTCCCGTGCGGGGATCGAAACCACAACATTGAAACAGAGTTTCAAACAAAAGTTTTCATCATCATAATTCAGTCAGAGATGGCATGGCCCTGTTCTACTCCACCGACAAGTAAATATCGATATTAATGCCTGATTCTATTACGGAGCAAAAATAAGATTAGTGTTTCTTTTTAAATATAGAATTGCAATTTAGCCCAGCTCTAGTGCATCTCTCTGAACACTTACGGGTATTTTAACTTCCCAATCACCGATTCCGGGCGCTAAATTTACTTCCTGCTCCTTATGCGGCACCCCTGATTTTGTTCCTGTCAATTTACAAACAATTTAAATTAGTCAATCATAAGTTGGCTTACGCAAAGGCACAATCTTTTTGTCAAGCGAGGACTTTAATATCAAAAGCATTTATTTGAATCAAATCAAAGTTTTTTAGAATTGCCAGGTGAAGAAGTGAGTCAGACTTAGTCAATAGTAAAGCTAGTTGCCTGTTCTAATACGTAGATCATATGAAAACAAAACGGGCTGGAACTACAAAGAAACTTTTGCAACATTTTTTTTAAATTTTCTTGATATATGCACATATTATATATTAATGCAAATGAAATGAGAGGACAAGGTAACACATTATTTTTAAATATTTTATTTTTGTAGTAGCTGTCCGGCGATGTACAGGCAACGGCCGATCAACGGTTCTCAATCTATCTTCACTGTACTCGACCACGTATTATAAAATAGAAGAAAGAATAAAAAACCGATATCTCTCCATAGTAAGAAAACCGGTTGTGATTGTATGTGACCAGAGTGTCATATAGTGGAAATTCGTGAGGCTTCCGTAGGCCCAACTATATATATACTGGTAAAACACTAAACATCTTTTTCACTTACCCCATAAAACCATCGTGCACTTGTCGTCCCATTGGGCCAAAGTGGCAGTAACTGCTGTAGCAAGTACCACTAGTGATACACATAGTCCGGAATGCATAATGACGAGTGTACGACGAGTGAGTGCAGTCGGCGACATACCACTAGTTTATAAATCCTACGCTAATAACCGTCACGTACCGCAAAATAATCTATCCTACCTTTAATTAGTATACGAAACAAACTAAATTATACGTCTTTTTGTTTTTTTTTGCAATAGGGGCAAACAAGCAGACGGGTCACATGATGGTAAGTGACAATCGCCGCCCATGGACACCCGCAACTCAAGAGTCACAAGTGCGTTGCCGGCCTTTTAGGTAGGAGTACGCTCTTTTCTTGAAAGTTTGAAGGTCGTATCGGTCCGGAAATACGGCAGGCGGCAATTTATTCCATAGGCTGGTTGTGCGAGGCAAAAAGCTTCTGGAGAAGCGCACAGTGGTGGAGTGCCAATTTGTGTTTATTTAAGTACATAAATCTGTTTCGATTCAGAATTCTGTAAGGTAAACTTTTATTTGTTTTTACTTTTTTTTTTACTTTTAGTTAGGTGGCATTATTTATTTATTTATTTATTTATTTATTTCGACTTATAGCACATTTTGTACAAAGGCGGATTTAATGCCTCAGGCATTTTCTCCCAGTCAACCTTGGGGTGTGGCAAAAATAAATGGTAGTAGGTGCAAATAGATGAGAGAGGTACCAGTTTAATTATTATAAAATATGATTTAATTATATACATATATTACTTTCATACATCATATACTAATATATACCTATATACATATATATAAATAAATACAAACTTATATACATATACCTACATACAACGCATATAATAAACACTATAAAAGTCTGGTAAATATGTACTAACGGTTTGAAATTTCTGCCAACTGATTAAACAGGAGGTCACGTACCTTCCTCTTAAAAGTGAAGCGGTTAGTGGACATCCTGATTTCGAGTGGTAGTGCATTCCAGAGTAGGACTGATTGGACATAGAAGGAAGAGTTAACAAAGTCAGAGTTATGAGGGGGACATAAGAGAAGATTGTTGTGAGTGGAACGAAGATTTCTGTCGTGATTTGACGATAGAAACCGAATGTAGGGAGCCTAATAATGTGGTGGAGACGGAGAGTTAAGAAAAGAGAAGAGCGAAGTTAATGCACGTAGATTTCGGCGTTGGCGAATAGGGAGCCATTTTAACTGGGAGCGTAAAGCAGACACGTGGTCATACTTGCGAAGATTGAAAATAAATCGAATGCAGTTATTGAGAAGACGGTCTAGTTTGTTGAGAAGGTCTGCATTCAGGTCGAAATAGCACACATCACCATAGTCGATTATAGGAATAATAAGGGATTGCACTAGGATAGTTTTGGTCTTAGTGGGAAGGAAATTTTTGAGACGGTATAAATTTCGGAGACTTCTAGTAACTTTCTGACTTACATGAGTTACTTGGGCTCACCAATCAAGCGTTGTGTCAATATGCAACCCCAGATCTTTAACAGCCGAGTTCAAGGGTATGACTGAGCCATTGAGAACAATAGGCGAGATGGAGGTGGTATCAATCCTACACATAATGCGTTTGCTGCCTATAACTATCGCCTGGCATTTGGTAGGGTTTACGGATAAACCGAACCTCTCTGACCAACATTTTATGAATTCTAAGTCATTGTTGATTTTATCAATGGCTTGCGGTATCTCATCAACGCTAGCATGTGTGTAAAGCTGCAAGTCGTCAGCGTACAGGTGATACGCACACTGAAGGTCTAGAGTAATGAGATTAATATACATTGAAAACAATAGTGGAGATAGAATACCGCCTTGAGGGACGCCAGTGTAAAGATCACACCAATCTGATGACTTGTCATCAACGCGTATGCACTGTTGACGTCCCTGAAGATAAGTGGAGAACCATTCCAGAGCTTCTGAGGAGATCATCAAGTGTTTTAGGATGGACAGCAGGACTTCGTGACTGACGGTATTGAAGGCATTTGAAAAGTCAATCAAGACTAAAACAGTGACCTTGGTGCCTTCCATGCCCTCCCTAATATCGCCAGTCACTTTGAGGAGTGCAGAAGTAGTGCTGTGACCGGGTCTGAAGCCCGACTGTAGAGGACTTAGGAGGTTGTGTTTGAAGACAAACTGTGAGAGCTGTTTATGTACACAGGCTTCCAAGACTTTGGATAAAAAGGGAAGAATAGAAATAGGTCTGTAATGCTCTGGAAGAAATGGGTTATTTTTTTTAGGTAACGGGATAATGTAAGCTTTACGCCAGACGGAAGGGAAGGTTCCAGAGTCGAGAGAAAAGTTAATTATGTAAGCTATGACTTCAATGACATGATCCAGTATAGTGACTATCATCCTTCGGCTAATGTCATCACAGCCCATGGCATTGGAACGGATGGATAGGATAATTTTTTTGATGTCCTCAGAAGCAACTGGAGAAAAATTGAAGTAGTCAATATTGGGTCTGGCAAGACCAGCAATATGGTCCAGGGTCCGACATTTGGTTTGACGATCAAGTTGAGTTGTAGATGAGAAATGATGATTGATATCATTCAAACCAACTGTCGTCCGAAACTCAGTGCGCTGTGTTCTGCCAATACCCAACGTATTCAGAAACTTCCAGATACTAGAAGGAGATGAAGCTTCTATATTTTGTAGAATGTGTCGGCGTTTTGCATTGCGTATCACCTGGTTACACCGATTCCTGGCAGTCTTATAGATATTCCATTTGTCCTCACAGCGATTCTTTTTGAATTTTATGAAAGTCCGGTCCCTGCGTCTCATCACCATTCGTACTTCCATCGTCATCCACGGAGCTGGCGGACGCTTCAATTTTACCCTCTTAATAGGAGCATGGGTGTCATAAAGGTTAATTATAGTGTTATTAAAAATGCTGATTTTGTCATCCAGATTGGTAGCCTCTACGACGTTCTTCCAGTCTAGCTTAGAAGCATCCGTGCATAGCTTTGTAATATCCATACGTCCATAGCTCCGCATAGTTAAAAATTTGGGAGAGGGTTTGGGACTTTTCAGGACGTAAGAGAGGAAAATCAGGTCATGATGGGAAAAACCAGGAGCAGGAAGCTGGCCATGGGTAGATACAAGATTGGGAGCAGAGGTAAGCATAAGGTCAAGCCAGGTATCTTGATGATCAATGTTATGGTGAGTAGCTTGAAGAGGTAGGACATGAAGACAGGCTGAGTGGATGGTATCAAGGAGATGACGTGTTCGAGGAGAGTTAGGTGCTAGGACATCTGTATTAAAATCGCCCATGAGGATGTGGAGCGAGTATTCCGACCCTAAAGATTCCAGAACTGTTTCCAGACTGGAGAAGTAGTTAACAACGGGAGGGCAATAGACTACGCCTAGAACGACACTAACACGCCTGACACAAACCTCTAGAAACAGGAATTCCGCAGTAGTAGAAGAGTTGGAGGTGGAGGAATCGAGAATCTTATAAGGTAGGGAGCTTTGAAGGTAGATGGCAACACCACCACCTCTTTTGTCGTATCGATCATTACGAATAAGTGTAAAGCCGGGAAGAGAATATGAGGTAGATGGTAGGTGAGGTTTGAGCCAGGTCTCCGAAATCAGGATAGCATGAACGCCGTTGTAGCTAAACGCTTCAAATAAATCACTGAAGTGACTGGGGATACTCTGTGCGTTAATATGACAGACATTTAGCAAGAAACAAGTTTGTGCAAATGTTTGCCGCAATCGATCACCCAGTGTTTCTGTCAGGGAACTGAAACTATCATCTTCAGAAGACTCGTTAGCAGAATAGAACACTTCATCACCATCGCTCATTACAAAAATACTAACACATATATAAACAGCAGAGTATGACTTATATAGTAGACTTAATTATATGTTATAAAATAAACTAAATTATATGGAATAAAATAGACTTAATTATAAGGTATAAAATAAACTTATTTAAATATTACAAAGTTATTAATATGCTATGTAGTAAGTAGGTACAATAAATATACCGAAGTTGGTTTAATCTATTTTTGCACCACCCGCCAGCCGTTACAATCTAAAAAAATAATAAAAGTAATAAGAAAAGAAAAAATACAAAAGTAAAAGTACAAGTTATATATACCCCGCAATAATAGAAAATGAAACAGAAGCTGAATTGGAACATAATAAATGATAAATCTGTCTGTTTTCTTAAATGTCTCAAATGTTTTTATAAATAAAATGTGTAACAATTACGAAACGTCATTGCAACATAAATAAAGTAAAATGCATTTACACAATTATTATACTTAATTATATTATATATACTCCCATACAGGTACATATATATATACAAATACACAGACAATATTATTCGAGAAAAAGGTGAAGTCTAGATTAATTAATGTATGTTCTTTTCTTACAAACATTCAATCAACGGACACAAAGACCACCAAGCCCGGGACAACTATTTGTGGATCACAGTTTTTTCTTCCCGTGTGGGAATTAAACTCGCGGCCTCCGGTTCAGCAGTCAGGGTCACTAACCACAAAATCGTCAGGCCCGTCAAAGTTTTATATTTTCTTAATAAATAAGGGGAATTTTCTCTTATTCACGCTTATATCTCCGAAGACAACGCTTATATCTCCAAATACCAACTTTTCGTAATCCAGATACGGCATCAGGTATACGCCTTTACGATGCCCACGGGAAGAAATCCTATTGTACTCCACCAAGAAACACACGGCTAACAGAAAAGGTAAAGCTTATTACTATAACAGTTTAAAACTAAGAAACACGTACAACGCACAACTAAATACATCAAATGTCTCCAAACTTGAGTGGTTTATTAGAAACCAGATAATCATTGAAGACTTACCTTACCCAAATCCTCCATCTCAAGACTGTCGTTACTACGTCCAATCTTCTGGACTCATTAACATGAATGACATGAGCCCAAACTGGACATGTTTTGCTCGTAGCAATTAAAGAGTTGCAAGCTTGTGTTTGAAATCGAAACCTCTTTAGAAAAAGTTTCCGATCTGACAGATAGGTTTCAGACTTAGACTAGAGTTCACTTAGAGGGTAATGTCAAATAAGCCTCGAATAAACTTGATGTGCTAAACAGATCGACACAGAAATTCACCCCAGTCCACCGCCTGTAACTTTAAGGCACAGGTTCGGCTGCACATGGAATACTGTTCTCATCTCTATGCAGGGGCACCCCAGTACTAGCTTCTTCCTCTTGACCGCGTTCATCGAGGAGCCACTCGCATCCTCTACTGCCAGTATATATTTTAATCACCTTGGCGTAGCGTAGATGTGTACCTCAACTCTGCGTACTCTATCGCTTGTGTCATGGGGAGTGTTCAGATGAATTGTTTGGACTTATACTAGCCGTAGGTTTCCGCCGTCATCCTACGCAACAAAATTTCTAGCCCCTTCACCTGGATGTTTGGCACGCCACCATAGCATCGCTAGAAGCTTTTTGCCTCGCACAACCAGCCCGTGAAACAAATTCTCGCCTGCCGTATTTTCGGACCGATACGACCTTGAAACCTTAAAGAAAAGAGCGTGCTTGTGACAACGGCGTCAACGTACTTGTAACTCTTCAGTTGCGGGTGTCCATGGGCGGTAGTCACCTACCATCAGATGACTACTTTGCTCGTTTGCCCTCAATCCCATAAAAATAGTTCATCTACCGTCCTCTGTCTCCCTTATCGGATCAGCTCCAAGATGCCAAATTATTATATTGTCATCCAAACTTCATATACATAAGAAGTTGGTCGCATTGACTTCCAAGATTTGTTTAAATAGTTAGCGGTAAGTCAAGTTAATAAAAGAGTGATAAAAATAAGAATAGTCATCATCATCATCTATGTTGTTCGATCGATCGATACTGATTAATGTCACACCAGCTACGAAGTGGAGCTACAAACTGCTTCGTCAATTTTGCTTTGAATTCAGGTTGGAGGTGAGATACATTTCAAACGGGAATGAACAATGATTATAACCAATGGTCTACGTTATTGGACGTTTACTTTAAGGATAGGCTTACTGAAGATACAATTTGCTGGGCACATATCTGCCGAAGGACCGATGGTTGTTTAAGCAAAAGGATCTTAGAAGAGAAAGTAAGAGGAAGGTAAACCACCCTCCCCTATATGGATATAACTATCATGGATCATATCATATATCATCGGGTATGCCAGATGTAATGTAGATAGGGAAGAGCCATGCCTAGGCACGACTTGACCGGAATAATACCACGGCTTCACAGAAAACCGGTTGTAGGTTGTTGAAACAAAAATTCTATACCAATTTTATATGTTTATAATTTTATATGTTTATAATTTTATATTATCTCATATAACTGAACCGGTCCTTGACTGATTGATAGCAATGATTTTCGAATTTACTACATAATAATTACATTTAGATTATGAACCGACACACTAGTTGCTAGCATCATTAAAAACATTTCGTTTCAATGATTCAATTATATTTTTTTATATACGACATTTAAGCATGAAAAATACTTTTGTTACATTTGCTCATTAAAATAATACCCAGTCAGATACGGTTATTATCTCAATCGATTAATTCATTTTTATCATAGACATGACTTAAGGCAACTTGTAAGATATTTTCAAATAATTGACCGCACGGATTGCGTAGCGGTTTAAGTGGCCTCGCCACTCGCTGCCGCGCCGAGTGTTGTGGGTTCGATCCCCGCACGGGACAACATTTGTGTAATCCTCAAATTGTTGTTCTTAGTCTGGGTGTTCTTTGTGTCCGTTATTAGAATGTTTGTAAAGTTCCCCGTGAGACAGGAATTAATCCTAGTGCGGGAGTTGTCTCTTTTAGAAAAAAAAAAAGATGGCCTAAAATCTTTCTTATTTAAACTGATCTGTAAATGTGGTCAGTAGTTGTAGTGTTTGGTTATAATTGGACACAATAACAGCGGCTGACATGATCTGTGCTGTCATCCATGTACGAGTTATGCTTTCCAATAACCGTTGTGTTTTGTACTATTAATGTGGAGTCATACATACATCGACTACAAATACTGTTTTAACATACTTTTATATAAAAAGCAAAGATTGCCTTATTATTATTCAATGTGTACTTTTTTTTTGTTTATTAAATCAGTCAGTATAAAACGAATTGTCAACGTATGATATATTTTTAAAACTAATTAAATTTTCAATATAAAAGATGTAATTATGAATATAAAATGTTATTAAAAGAGACTCTAAAAGTAGCGTCAGTGGAGGAAAAGTGAGAAGCAGCCAATTATCAGCATACCATCCATATGTACCTATAACGCCTTCTGTTTGTCTCTCAGTGACCATAAAATTAAATATAATAATTTACAAATTAATTTAAATATAATAATTTACAAACTGCATATGTTTAGATAGATTTATTACATTTTAGGTTCATATAGGACCTTAAACTCAGACTGGATGTTGTCCTAAAGTCCACCCGAACATTACATAAGTAAATTCATATAAGTAGTACGTTTTCTCTGTCTCTGTCGTTTTCTAAAACTTTTATTCGTAACATAATTTACATATGTATATTGATCATATGTATCATGATCATTATAAGGTACTAATAACTTTAAATTAAGAAATCAATTGCATAGCAACTATTAGCATGTAAAACAGGTTTGTTACATTTTCTCATTAATATAATATCCGGTAAGATACGGCTATTAACCGGGGCTTTATATTCTGTGAAACATGACTACGTAGCACAGTCATGACGTGGTCGGTAAACTGCATCTGTTGCTCGCTGCGGCTTGTCGCTACTCTAATCACCCAGAGGCACGCCAATTGCCCATTCGCTGGTTCGGGTAGTTATGTTCTACCGTTTTTTACATATACATTAATTTATTCATGATTTGTTGGAAATGTGTTAAGTTTAATTTTAAATATATATATTAAATAATAATAACAATATTACACCTCTCACACACGGCCGTCTGATCCCAAACTAAGCAGAGCTGTTACTGTGGTAACCGGACTACGTATAAAGAAACATATATATATACATACACTATCCCATCCCACGCACAAAGGCCACGCACAGAACAAAACTGATCTATTCATTATGCAAATATTTATCCTGGGTGGGAATGAAATCCGCGACCATAGACTCAGCAATCAGGATCACTAGTCACTAAACCGAGACACCAGTCAAGTAACCCATTAGAGAAGGCGTATTGGCGACATCTCATTTTGTGATAACATTAGATTTATGCATTGCAACAGAGAATTAGGGTTAGACATAGTGATGTAAAATAAAGGAAAATACAGGACTATTTTACTGCTAGTAACCAACACACATTTCATTGTAAATATGTATTTTCATAAAGAGACGTTTATGACAAACAGACTGTGGCAGGCAAATTGATTGAAATGCGTGTTCTATGTATACCTCTGCCTGTTCGCATATTCTCATTCTTCCAACCTACCGTCCTTTAAATGTCATTTATATTGTTCACGTATCACGTCATTATCTACAAATTATGTTACGAATTAACTGTGTCACATTTTGTTTATGTTTAGGAACCACAGGCAAGAATGCAATAGTTGTTGGCCTCTTGGTTATCGGTTCCAATAAAAGTGATGTGTACTTAAAAATACCAGTAAGTACCTACCGTTTATCATGTTGTGTTTTTCTTGATTTCCATTTTGCTTTACTTTATTGAAAGCTGTAGGAGCAATTCTTTTATTTTTAAGGAATACTAATGTTCAAGCGCACAGCGCTCGAATCGTGCCCCTCGCGGAGAGGCGCGCGGAGGGTGTAACCGGCATCGACAGCGCGCGGGCTGCCGACCGACACTCCACGACCGAACGGACATCGACGCGTGCGCATTGAAGTTCTCCAACCTGTATTGTTTTTACCTACAAATTATATTTTTATACAGTCCACTTTGTTATCATTAATTCGCTACAGAAGATATATAAACAACTAATACTTAACATGAAAAATCACTTTGAGGAGCTAATGTATTCCTTATCTTGGCTCATTATTAGTTTATTGAATTTAAGAAGGATTTGCAGTAGACAATGCCATATTAATAAAATTTTATATATTGTATTTTTATTGCCTCTTAATATTTCAATAATAACTCCGGATGGACCGGCTCAACCGGTGCGATACCACGGCCTCACAAAAACCCGTCCCCTTTTTTCATGCCTTCACCCCCCTCTCTTCTTTCCCCTGCCCGCATCCCTTCATGCATCATCACTGTAACAAACAGCTCTAGACGCACTAATAACGCAGTGGTTTAAGATGTCACCGCGCCGAGTGTTGTGGTCGCCTACACGGGACAACAATTTGTGTAAACCTTTAATGTTGCACGACTATTTTCAAGAACTGGGTCGGCATATACCTATTATACGGTAACTCGACATCCACAAGGTTATATCTAATAGCAAGTTGCTGATGGACTATCCTGGCCACTTGGTTATGTGTGTGCAAGTACTCACCATTTGCAAGACGAGAGCCTGAGGGTTTCAACTGGGCGATGACATGCCCGCCAAATGTCAGTTGTGTAATTGCACAGATAAAACCTTCAGTTTCTCCAAAGAGGTCACTGAAACGTAGCCAAGACGCAGATGATAATAAATCTACATCGGGCCCGTTTAAGGCCCTATAAAAACGTCCATGCAGCTTTTTGCTCTTCCATATCTCCCGACGGTCTGTAACATTAAGTACTACAGCTTTGCGCCAGTTCTCTTTCCCTAGACCAAGCGAAGTAAGTCCGTTATCAACTGCCAATACATCCCGGTGTACCTCCACGTTGACAGAAAGCAATTGATCTGTAAGATTGCATATTCCGCGATTATGAAGTGTACGGACTCTTCTATCCAGGGCGTTCAATTCCGTCTGAGTCCATCTAAGTATGCCAAAGGAGTAGGTAAGGACTGTTATGACCCAACTATTATTAAAGACTTTTCAGCACGTTTTTCAGACGGCCAAAGAAACGTTTCTTTAGCGATTGCTTCATAGTCAATTCATTTAAACCTAACGCCTGTGTCATACCTAGATACTTGTACGTTTCATTTGCAGAAAGACGTCTAAGGTGTGTGCAATCTAAAAGTTCAAATCCTTCAGGTTCCACTATCCTTTTTTTTTAAACTGGGGAAATCCATCATGGACTGACCTCTGCCTGGGGTACGGCGGAGGGGTGTGCCGGACTCCTACCGTCTAAAACCACCAGTGAACTCCATCTCGCACCATCTGCCGAGGGTCCGCGTCCCGAGCAGTGCTGGCCCGCATGTGCAGGTCCCCGGCTCTGAGGGGGTTAAATATTATCCCCGCTCGCTTCTGCGACCTTTTCCTTCTGCGACGCCCGGTGCGATTGGCTCTCGAGGGTAGTTGATATTTCCCTTTCCCTTTCCGCAGCCTCCTTCTGTTTCACACTTTTCCCGCGCAGTACACTCCGCCACCACGTGACACGCCGTTCCCTCATGGCAAACGATGCAGTGATGACATCGGGCGTCCGGCTCCCTACCTATACGGTGCAGGTATGTATTTTCCGAAGCATCCGTGATCGGAAAAGACCTACGTCGCCCGGAATGTTAAGGAGCCATGTCTCCTTTCAAGCCATTCTGGCAGGACTGGCCGGACGGCCTCGATGGTATTGAGGCCGGCGGATGGGTGCAAATAGTAAGACATACTTACATGCATGACTTCACATATATCTACACCAAATTCCATCTTGATACATTTACTAAAGGTTTCAGTTACCTCTAGTAATCTTATCAACTGGACATTGCTGCAGGCCAACAGTTTCAAATCCTCCATGAAAAGGAGGTTGGATATAACTTGACCTTTTCTCCGCAAACGATAGCCCAGCCCCGAACCTTCTAACATAGTGCTAAGTGGATTCAAAGCCAAGCAGAACCACAAGGGGCTTAAACTGTCACTCTGAAATATACCCCGCTTAATATATACATATATTCGCCGTCACCCTGGGTTGTGTTGCCGACATCCTGGATAGCATTGAACTGTTCATTGCTGCATACATGCCTCCAAGAAGTGCATAAAGTTGTATCAATCTTATACAACTCCATCACCCTTAGGAGCCACGTATGCGGCACAGAGTCGTAGGCTTTTTTATAATCTATCCAACATGTCGCTAAATAAAAAAAAAGCGTGAAATATTAAAAAAGCGTGGTAGATGTAGCGTAATCAAAGGATGCATACCACCTGTTACCGGTGTAGAAGCTGTAACAATGTGTGACCGATGAACAATTAAAAACGATTAGTCATTGGCAGGAGCTGAGTAAGGTATATTGCACACTGGGTTATTTGAAGCCCCTATCGATTCCCAAGTTAACTACAAGGAAGTCCAGTCTTTCTGTTTTTTATCCAGATTTAGAACATATATACATAGGTATGCTCACGCCTATATCCGTTATTGGATGGGCAGAGATGTATTAAAATAGAGTTTATTAAAAATGATCCAATGTCTAGTGTTTTTTTTTTTGTTGACGGGGTGGAAGACCCTCATGGATTTCCTTCCCCCGTGGGGTGGGGGGAAGGAGTATGTCGGACTCTTACCGACTAAAAACCACCCCGGTGTTCTTCTGCTTGCCTATGAATCGCCGTTGCATTCTTCCGCTGTCTCTGACTGGCAATGACCCGTCTCACCCAAGACGGGTCCCGTCACCCGCTGTGACCATCACCCTTGGGTCACAGTTCTCTGAGAGACGCACGGAACACTGCGCGCTGCCTCTCGGGCCTGTAACTCCCCAAAGTTTCATCGCCCGCAGGCCGCTTCCTAGGGTGGCTGGAGATCAGTGAATACCCTCCAGCGCCCGGTGTTTCTTCTGCGGGCAGAGAGAGTTGGATTGCGCTCCCTCTCCCGTTTCGTCGATTCCTTTGAGGTCACTTCCCTTCAGAAGGAAGCGACGGCGTTCAATGCGCTCTCGCTCTGGACCATTGACAGAACCACGGTCGGGAGCGAGAGACTGCCGCCACGAGATCAAGGCGCTGACTGGCACAGGCTGGGCATGCCGCCAGTGTTTGAAGCGGTGACGTCAGCTCCCAACCAATCCGACACAGATACTTGCAATGTCTAGTCTTAAAATCATCATCTCATTAAAGCAGGAGGTTCGATGTTCAACTGTAGCTTTTTTATGTATGTTAAGCGATTTCTCGACCAATAGTGTTTTTTTATTCGTGTGTGTATATACAGCCCTACACACACCTGTTGGTAGAATCATCTGAATAACACTCTGTGAGTTAGTTATTTAAATTTACACCTGCAACAAACGTCTCTGTATCACGCAAAGGTTGAGTGGTAGAAAATGCTTACGGAATAAGTCCACCTCATGCGATATGTGCAGTATACTCCTGCGGTGATCAAATTATAAACAAACCGGGATTTGATCATAGGATACCGTTGATATTATGAATTCATTTTGCACGTTTTTTCAATTTCAAGTAAAGCACAAAGGAATTAGAAAGGTGCTTTTCAATAATTTCTTACCTACTTTTTTTTAAAAGTCGATCCTTTTAAGTTTATCATTTGTGTAATGAGTAGTAGTTCAGACTGCGTAGGCCTTTATACTTGTTTGTGTTTTTTAATTGTTTTTATGAAAACGTCCTAACTGGAAGTACTAAGCGCAAGTTAATTAGATAATTGCCGATATACGAAACAGATTATTTGCCGATAAGACAGGATTGAGACTACAAGAGTTTGTATTACTATTAACCCGCATATAACGACGCAGTTAGGAAATGAATTTACTTTCAGGATTTTTCTATAGTTTTCTACGTGAGTACTGACCATATTAATATAAGAAAAAACAAGTAACTTAAAAAATATTCAACAAACGAAAATGTCAAATTGAGATTGGAATAAAATGTAATAACTGAAATCGGGGCCCAAATAGGGAAATTATACACACACAAGTCACAGTCACATCGAACCTTTCTCCTTTAAACCGACTTCAAAAAAGTAGGAGGTTGTATGTTCGACTGTAAGTATCTTTTTTAATATATTTTAGTCGATCTTCGCCAATTGTCGACCGACTTTAATTGTATACTCCTGCATTGCAGACAAATGAGGATTTGATCATGGTATCTCAGAGGAATCGAGGGAACGCTCCTATTTTATAGGCCCTTTATAGGTCTATCCTATATTAGAGCTACTAAAATATTTGCGTCTCTCATATTGCTGAGCGTATTATGCGAATATTGAATCTCAGGTGAACTACATTATTCTGTCAGTGTCAGTTCACAAATACACCGTTGTCTTCGGTTGGTTAATACCGGATAGAGTCAGCCTTTACGACAAAACAACTCAATTTTCGAATTATTATGTTTTCCCCCTTTAGTTAATATGCAATATGTATTTTTATTATAATTAATAACTTAGTAACTTCTTTTTCAGTTATCCTATTCCTTTCAATGAATCCTGGTTCCGGCAAAAACCATGCAAAAACTGACATATCGACATATGGCAGAAGATTTTTTATTATATCCAAAAAAGAGTTGTCAGGTCTCACTCCTAACTTAGACACGAAGAAGAAAAGAACAGTTAACTTCAAGCACATGCATACTTTGCTAGACTTTAAATAAATAAATCCATTTTAATTTCTCAAAATTGTTTATAACAAAGTATGTGAACATTATTATATCTATTCAATAAACTAAATCCTTCCAAAACAGACGTGTCTTAACCAACATTGCGTTACTCAAGCCCTTTTCTCTTCAGGTAGGCAGAGACAACTCCCGTCATTGAGGATAAGCTAGTGCTCTTCCTACCGCCTGATGCAGATGCTGATGAAGTGATCTCCGGCCTCTATGTGCGCCTGTGGGTACCGGGTAGGGTTGACCGTTACCCTACCAAAAGCAGGTCTGAGATGGTGGCGCGACGTGGTCCGCACGCATCTTTTCGATATGGAGGGGGTATCTCCCATGGAGTGGTCACCTACAAATCAGGTGGTCAAGGTCTGCAAGGGTTCCCGAAGGCTTTCTTCTTAGGGTATCCCGGATCCCATGCAATAGAGTCACTGTGACGAAACGATTCGGGTCGAACGAATGGTTCGAGTCCGACATACCATCTCACCCTCAGCTCCAGTGAGCTGATGACCAATGGGGAACACACGAAAAAAAGGCAGAGACAACAGCTAGCCACTTGCTTCTATGCTAAATGGTTCGAGTTTATGTTATGTATTAAAGTCGCTTTTGTGGCCTAAAGCAACGCCCCCTGACGTCCTGCCAGGAGGCAAAGCCTGTTGGGAGTTGAGTGGTAATCCTTTTAAGGCATACCTTGACTCCCGATTATAGGCTATATGACGTAAGCCGTTTTGTTTAAGTCGGATCGAGTCCGACATAACCGCGACATCGTTCACACGATGAAACTTTCTTTTAACTTTACCACGGTTACCCCAACCGTGGTAAAGTTAAAAAAAAGTTTATACGTAAATAAAAAAAAGTGTGACTCGTTTATTGCAGAGTGAAAGTGATTTCGATAAGGGAGGTGTCATTTCGTGTTAATAGTGGGAGTAATAACTTATTATAAAGTATTAGTCATTTCGGTTTATTGTACTTTATACTTTATTCCAACGATAAAGTATTGAAAAAATATATTTACTTTCTTTTGAGTAATTTGATTTCCCACTTTGCATAAAATATACAAAAAAAGATGATTGTAAGAATTTTTGCGTATAACGGAACGACAGAGTATTTACAGATTTTTTTTATTATTTATTGATAAAGTCTTACTTTTTTTTTTTTTTTTAATAACACAAACTGGTTACTGACACTTAGCAATATAAATTTAAACGTAGAGTTTGACGATTTTGTTAGCATACTGGGAACTTTAAATCTGCAAAAACTTAACTCAAATATCTTTATTTAGTTTTATGTATAAGATACCTTTATTTCTTAAAAGAATATATAAGAAATGAACACTAAATTAGATTTTAACATTTAAATTTTTAAACTTTTTTTCTGCATTTTTTTATTTGCATGTAGTTATAATTATACAGTAATCCTACTTCTCAAAAAATAAAAAGAATAAAGGAATATTTAAATTTGACTAAAACTAAAAAAAATATAATAAAATAAAAATATTGTTTATGCACAAACATGCATCGTAAAATTTCTCAGCATCGTTGCTTACTGGTAGGTTTCCCAGAAGACTGGCAGTATGGCAGCTCTGTATATATTCCGCTGTACAAGAAAAAGGCCTTCTGGTCACCAGAAATGTCATTCAGTCATTAGCTAGTTTCTTATAAGTGGAACGAGCACTGAGAACCCATGAAATAACTGTAATTACGCCGTTTGAGGATTTCCACTGACGCGGCAGCAGTACTAGCACACCCATAAATATTTTTTTAAGATGCGAAGGTGCAAGGGTGTTGAAGTTGCGTCCCACATCGAAGGTCTACCCATCTTCCATGGTAGTTAGAGGTCCGTACCATTTGGACTCTTCCCACCGTCTCGTACCAGACCATTTAGCTTACGTGCGCCCGGAACGCCGGCGGCGACAGGAACACGACGGATTATGCCATTTATGTAGGCATGTCTAGATATACGACCAGCGCTTCTGCTACAAAAAAGGCCATAATATCCTAGAAAGTCAACAGCAACGATGCGGAGAAACACAAGGAGCTTCTTTATTTTATTTAATTTTTCATGTGGAAACCCCCTCGGGCCGTCATTCCACCGGGGGTGCGGGTGTGCGCATACATTAGCCTTTCAATTACACGACCCACTTTCTTTGAACTCTTCTATGTCAAAAATCTGTAAGCGTTTATTACCTCCTCATCTTTTATGTCTGTTGCAGCTCTCAGGTGCGTCATTGAATTGAAATGGCTGAAAAGTTCTGTCTCTTTCTAAATAGTCTACCACTTTTTGACGTAAGGTTAGTTCATCTGGAATCGGTGATGATGGACTGTACGATGAATTGCGAATGAAAATATCACCAGATTCCTGAAACAAAATAATTTATAACACTTTTCGGGATCAGCTGTTGGGGTAACTGACCCGATAAGTTTTTAAAGTAGTACTTTTACTACGTCGTCTGTGCCAGCTGGCTGATTGAGGTAAGGGTATCTACTTAGCCGGCCTGGCTGTATAAGCCGTAACCGTAGCTAAGTAGATAATGCTAGGAGCAAGGAAAGGTGTCTATGTTAGCCGGCCAGACTGGTTAGTCCTTGAGCCGTAGCTGAAGTGAAACACCAGAGAATGGTTGGAATCGACTTGTATTTGATTAAAAGTGTGCTAGTTATATTTACATTTTTGACCATTAAGTAATGGAGTTAATTTACCGCACATTATATGGATTAACCAATCACATTTCTTATTCTATATTTACAATATTTACTGTGCACGCAACCAATCAGCTTACGTTGCTGTTGTCGTTGTATGTGTGCGTGAGTATAAATTAATGCATCCTATAAAACCGCGGTGTGACAAAGTGCATCGGATCGTCGTAGCGAGCGGACGTCTCTGTGCTCCGCTAGCTTAAGTACGGGCGCTTTGGTAAGTTGGCAAATTCATATTTATTATTATAATAAATTAAAAATTTGCACCCGAGCTGTACTAGGTACACTCGTGCGGGGATAGCCTCCCCCCAGATCAACCGACGTACCGGGGCCCACGCCGTAGGGGAGGGGTCACACGACCCCAACCAAACGGTGACTGGTAACCTCCGGTTACGTTTCGGCGCCACCGACGAAACTACACCAGCATGGACCCGAAATCACCATCACCCGTTGGAGGTGGGTCTTCGGACGACGCAGTGCTGCAGGACCAGCGACGTGGATACCAGGGCGACCTGCGCATCTACAACTCCCTTCGTGAGCAAGGTGAGTTATCGCAGGGACTGCAGCGCTGGGTAGGAGCCTACTTCCGGGTGATGGAAGTCCAGCTCGGCATCCGGAAGAAGGAGGAGGTGACATCATGTGACCTCCAAATTCTCAAAGCTGTTGAGCTGTCACTACAAGAACAAGACAAACCGACCGAAGTTGAAGCCTCAGGGAAGAGAACCCGGGACGAGGATTCAGACATCGACCTGCACACTAAGAGGGCAAACATGGAGGAGTCGCCAAAGGTATCCACGGAAGGCCTCCCTCCCATAGGCCACTCCACCCTTGACTCGACACCGGAACAGGGGGAAAAGGGCTATCTGCAGGAGGATTCTTCCTCCTCCTACAGGTCCATTGCCCCCCTGCCCCAACGCCCACGCGTGGTGACTGTACAACCACCCGCGCACAAACCGGTTGGAGAGAAATCTCCCACCCCCACACCTACGCCTCGGACGATGGCAGCCATATTGGCCGCACCACCACCGCCAAAAACGAGCCACCCATCACCTGTGCCCGTTACCACAGCCCCACCACAACCCCCAGCCCGGAGGCAACCAATCCTCGTGGTGGACCGTCTGGATAACTGGACGGCCCACTTCAAGGAATTGGCGAGCGTCATAGGCCATCCGCCAAACGTAAGACCGTTTGGCAAGGGGTTCAAATTTGCCCCTAAAGATGACGAGGAATTCCGAGCTATCCAGTCCCATCTCGATAAACTGGGACAAGACCAGGCCCCATATTACGCCATAGCTCCACCACACCAAAGGCCTCTCAAAATGGCCATCCGTGGACTACCAGCCGACACTCCTGCGGAAGAGATCGTCGAAGACTTGGCCGGCAAAGGGGTGCCTGTCAAGTACGCCAAGCACATCCGGGCTTGTACGGGACGACCCGGGTGTATCTTCTTCGCGGAGATGGAGAAGACACCAGCAGCCACCAAAGCTTACAACATTAATGAGATCCTGCTGATGCCTGGCGTGGTGATCGAGGCCTGGAGGGGTAAGAAGGGGCCCTCACAATGCCATCGCTGCCAGGGCTTTCGCCACAGCTCCCTCAACTGCCACAGGCCTCTTGCCTGTGTTCGTTGCGGGGGAGAGCATCCGGCACATGACTGCACTCGACCGAGAGACCAACCTCCAACCTGTGCAAATTGCAAGGGCCCACACCCCGCAAGCAGTGCCTCGTGCCCCGTTTACAAGCGCGAGGCACGAAACAAGAAGGCGGGCCTAACCCCAAAGACTGGTCCACCTAAAATAATTCCACAACCAAATATGGTTAGTGACTCGGCACCAGCCACCCTCATGGCAGAGGCTAACCCAGCACCTCAAGCCAAGTCCAAGAGGAGACGCCGGAAAAAGAAGACTGATCCCGCGAAGCCACCCCTACCTACAACCTCTACAGGTGGGGAGAAGACCGCAGACCCAGAGAGAGACCAACTCGCCGCCCTCCTTATGCTGTTTGCACAGCGAGTAAAGGCCGGCGATGTCAACATAACAGGAATTCTCCAGTCTCTCCCCACCAATGGATAAGCCGTTGAGGGTGGTTCACTGGAACTCGGAGTCCTTGAAGAACAAAGTAGGACTCCTACGCGTCTTCTTGACAGAACAGCAGGTCGACGTCATGTTGATAAGCGAGACCCATCTTAAGGCTAGTATCCCGCTAAGGGTCCCGGGATACTTCATCTACCGCCAAGATGAGGTCTCGCCGAGAGGCGAAGCCTACCGTGGACTTGCTGTGATGGTAAGAAGGACAATTGTGCACCAACCAGTCGAGCCGATAAGACTTGACAACATGCACGCACTAGGTGTCGACATCCAGGTTGGCGGGCGGGAGATGCGCCTGTATGCAGCATACCGCGCACCGCACCAATCTTTCAAGGCTGATGAACTACGCAGCCTTCTAAGACACCCAACACCGACCATCATCGCGGGAGACTTAAACGCGAAACACCCAGCCTGGCACAGCCCCAACAGCAACAGAGCAGGACAACTCCTGGTGCAAGATGCTGAAATCCACGGCTACGAAGTCTCTGGCCCCCGGGAGCCAACCAGGATAGACCGCATAGACTCAAGCCGGGACAACATCCTGGACATCATAGTGTACAGGGGCCTGAGGGCACCCCCGACACAGGAGGTTCTCCAAGATCTCCCCTCAGACCATAGACCTGTGCTACTGGTGTTCAGGGAACCCGCGGCGATGGTCAACCCACCAAAACCCCTAGTGCAAAGGAACTGGAGTAAGTACCTGGAAGTACTTTCAGGATACGAGGCTCCAGCCTTACTCCAAACACCACAAGAAGTCGACGCAGCCGCTGAGGAACTGTCCAGAGCTATCCAAGCTGCACTGCGCGCCTCCACAAGCACCCGACCGAACTCCGAGCGACACGACCCGCTGCCTGCCCGGATTCGGAGGCTGCTTGGGGAGAAGCGCGAGGCCAAGAAGCTCTGGCAGAGAACTCGCCACCCTCAGAACAAGACCAGGTATAACCACCTCACCAACCAACTTAAGACCGCCCTATGGGAGCATAGAGGCAATGCGTGGGAAGATTTCCTCATCAACATCGAGGACGATACACCCTCGATTCACCGTCTTTGTCAAAAGCTTACCACTGAATCCAACCCCACGCGTCCTCTCTTCGGACGGGACGGCTATCTCCGCTACCGCGTCCAGGACCGCGTCGAAATTATCGCATGCAACCTCGAAGGGCAATTTACACCTCATGAGGAGCACGATAATTTCCACACACGCCAGGTAGAAGAGGCAGTAAGATCATACCTCTCTACCCCAATCGGCCAACTGGAGGGCGAAATGCTTGTTACCCCGGCAGAAGTTGCCGCGGTAATAAAGAAAACCAACCCCAAGAAAGCACCTGGTGAGGATGGTATACCAAACTCCGCGCTGCACAGACTTCCGATAAAGGCACTGGTAGCCGTAACCCAGCTGTTTAATGGCATCCTGAGAACCGGACACTTCCCTACCATCTGGAAGCGGGGACGGGTAATCACATTACCGAAACCCGGGAAGGACCTCAGGAAGCCAGAAAACTATCGGCCCATAAGTCTTCTCTCAACAACGTCCAAAGTGTTCGAGCGGCTGCTATTGGCGAGAGTGCAACCGCACATTCAACCAAGGCCGGAACAATTTGGTTTCCGCCAAGGACACTCCACCACGTTACAGCTGACTCGCGTTCTGGACGAGATGGCCACGTGGTTAAACAAAGGTGGAGACACGGTGACCGTAATGCTAGACATGGAGAAGGCCTTCGACAGGGTGTGGCATGATGGTCTCATCCACAAACTGTCGAGGACTTCTCTACCACGCAGAATTGTGGCGGTCATCGCATCATTTCTATCACATAGAAAATTCCACGTGGCCATAGGTGATACCACGTCTCAAGAGAAGCCCATAAGTGCCGGCGTCCCGCAAGGCAGCTGCCTATCGCCAATCCTGTACGCCCACTACACGAACGACATCCCGGTAGTCGGAGACGTCAGGTTGGCACTATTTGCCGACGACGCCGCGTACACATCCAGCTCCCGCAACGCTAACCATGCTGCACGCAAACTGGGTCCCACTCTTGAGGCACTTCCATGCTGGCTCAAGAAATGGAGACTCAAGTGCAATGTCAGCAAAACACAAGCCTTGCTGACCGGCATGGCACATTATCCACCCAACCTTCGCCTATTGGGTGAAGACATCCCCTGGTCGCCAAAAGTTAAATACCTGGGAGTGACCATCGACAGAAACCTGTCGATGTCCCAACACGTCGACACCGTCATTACAAAGGCACAGCTTGTGAGAACAAAGCTGCGCCCTCTGCTGTCCTCTAGATTACCAATCCGAGCAAAGCTCGGAATCTATAAAACCTATATCAGGTCACGCCTCACATTTTCGGGGCCTGCCTGGTATAACCAGACAGCAGAGTCACAGCGCAAGCGACTCCAAGCTGCGGAAAACAGATGCCTGCGAATGGCGGTCGACGCGCCCAGGTATCTAAAGAACTCCACGATTTATCGCGATCTGAAATGGGAGCCAATCCATGGCTTCATAAGCAGACTCGCCACGGGCATGTTCGAGCGGGCCGACAGCTCAGAAATGCCGCATCTGCAGAACATTGCCCCATTACCCCACCCAGACACGACTGTGCTGATCCGGAGGCGGCTAAAACGCCCCGCTCGGGAGCTAATATCGGCTTCCTTGAGCGGGGCGACTGCATCGGACAGAGAAGGCGAACCACCGGTCTCTCGCAGGCGGATCGCCGGTCCCCTCTTTAGAGGGTCGACCAGCGGTACAGCCTCGAGACCGGGGATTTAACCCCAAAGACCGGTTCATAGTGATGAACCGCGGAGAAGATCACTATAAGGAGCCCAGTGCTCCCAATAGTTTCCCCATCCCCTATACAGGGATGAGATGAAAACCACGAGAGAACCGCGGTGTCGCGCGGATCGCGTTCGGGATTCGCCTCGCGCTTGCCGGTACTAGTCGTCTCCTCAAGAGCTCCAGTACATCGCCGCACGGATCGCTGACGTCACTTCGTTCGGTACAGGCGTCGTTAACCTCGTGTTCCGGCACCTTTACTGTGCGAAGTGACAACTTTGCCGCCCGGCTATAAGCCGAGCGATCGCGGCTGGCGCGCGCTCCCAGTGAACGTCCGTCATGCCAAACAAAAACGAAAATAGCCCTTTTCAGGGCTCAAACCGCCATTGGTTACCAGACCGTCCGGACCCTGATAACCACCACCATGCTCCAGTGTCCATAAGGACACCTAGCCCACCAGTGAGGCCGCAACGTTCCCCCTTTAATGTGGGAACATCCCGCGCCTCACCTACGCAGATGGCTACGCCCCGCGCCCCGCCGCCGCTGCCGGCTACCTCAGCCCAATCGAGGATGCGTTCGCGCACAATGCGCGCCCGTCCAACCTCCCGCGCCGGGCACTGTGACACTCCGCCGACCGAAACGGCGTCGAGTGACACCTCCGCGCCGCGCACCCCCGCTCTCCATCGCGGAGCGGCACCACCGCGACAATCCGCGATGGAGTCACCAGCTCCGCATTCGCTGTGCTCCTCCACATCCTCGCTTCGTTCCGCGGAATCTGGAGGAAGCGACGAAAACGCAGCCCCCAGACAGCTTACGCGTCCCTCGCCTCCGCCCCAGCGCTCAAGAGCGCAACAAGCTGCGCATCTATTTGCAGGGGCCAGGCAAAACATAACCAGGACTGTGTCCACACCTGCCTTGGACAAGCTGCAGGACATGGACACAAACGTCCCACACCTCCCGTCGGCCCCCGCGCGCCGTCAAAGAAGCCCCGAAGAAGAATCCCAAGAAGCAGCCAAACGCCGCTGCCCAGTGGCCCCCGCACCAATGCCCCGGCCACAGAGGGACCCGAGGCTGGCACGACACCAGCAACAGGACATAGGACGAACTACATATGCGCAAGCGATAGCGTCCCCCTCGCCACTAACAACAAAAACCACCACAGCCACCACCGCCGCAAACACCTCGGCACCGATCACCACTGCCGCCCCCAGCGCCGCCTCTGGACAGAAGCGCCGCTACCCGCCACTCATCGTGGAGCACCTCCCAAACTGGGCGGTGCACATGAAGGAGTTAAAAAGGATGCTGGGGAGAGCCGCAAATGCCCGCCCATTCGGGAAGGGCATTAGATTCACCCCAAAAGAGGACCAGGAATACCGCCTCATCCAACGCTACCTAACAGCGTTGGAGAAGAGCGAGGGTATATCCTGGTTCACGTACTCTCTCCCGGAAGAGCGAAGCCTCAAGGTGACCATAAGGGGGCTGCCCAGTAACGCAACACCGGAGGAGGTGGAACAGGAGTTGAAAGAAATGGGTTACGACCCCGAATACGTTCGTAACATTCGGGATCGTGGCGACCGACCGGGATGCATCCTCCTCGCCATATTAAAGAGGACACCTAACATCACACCGGGGATCTATGACGTCGATGAACTACTAGGTATCCCCGGTGTCAAGATAGAAGCCTGGCGCGGGAAGAAGAGGCCCGCGCAGTGTCACCGCTGCCAACAATTCCGGCACAGCAGCCACAACTGCCATAGGAAAATGGCATGTGTGCGCTGCGGCGGTGACCACCCTGCTGCTAGCTGCCCGCGCCCAGTTGAGGAACCCGCAACCTGCGCAAACTGCGGGGGGGAACATCCCGCAAACAACACTCACTGCCCCGTCTTCCAAAGGGAAGCCAGAAACAGGAAGGCGGGGACGGTCGCCATTACCGGCGAGCTGCGCCAAGGGTCGGCACCGGTAAACCCACAGCCCAAAGGTGAGAAGGCACAGGGGGCATCGTTAATGGCAAATGCCCCCCGCCAGAAAACAGCAACCACCTCCTCCAAGAGAGGGCGAAGAAAGAGGGGCAAACGAGGAAAGAAGCTTGCCCCAAAAGAGGAAGAGAAAAAAGAAAAAGAGACCGACCTTGCTACGACGACAAAGCCGCCCAAAAAGCAGGATGTCGTCGTGGCCCCCGTTGCAGCCGCGTCATCATCATCAAACAAACGCCAAACCAACGCAGCTGCCGTTACAACAACAAACACTCCAAGGGCCGCGGCCATCACCAAAATAGTCACCCGTATCCTGCAAGAGGTGATGATTGCAACAAGCGAGCAGGATACAAACACAAACACCATAGTGACCATAGTCCTGAAGGGGCTCACAGAGTTGCTGAACACCATCACCAATGGATAGAAAACCCTTGAGGATACTACACTGGAATGCCCGCGGCCTGGCCCACAAGGTCGCGCTCCTTCGCCCTCTACTGCAGGAACAGAACATCGACGTGGCGCTGATAAGCGAGACACTCCTGGGACCTGCAGATAAAATCAAATTCCCGGGTTACCTCGTTTATCGGAGGGACGAGAGATCCGAACATGCAGCCTACCGTGGTCTGGCAATGCTAATCAAGAGAAGAGTCGTACACCAACCACTAGAAATTAAAGACTTCAACACAGTGTACACGCTGGGTGTCGTGTTACACCTCGGCGGTGCACAACTCCAATTGTACGCCGCCTACAAACCGCCTTCCACCCGTGCTGACTTCACGGACGTGCACACGTTACTCGACGTGCCGCACCCCGTGATTGTCGCCGGAGATCTCAACGCCAAGCACCCAGCGTGGAACTCCAACACGCGAAACACTGCTGGTGTACGACTACATGACGACGCCGAAGACCGGGGGTACACGGTTGCTGGCCCGGAGGCACCCACACACTACCCGGACAGACAGAACGGTGGCCCCGACGTACTGGACATTCTCGTACACAACGAGCATATACACTGCCAGATCACGCAGCAAGTACTCGACGACGAGGTTCAATCGGACCATCAACCCGTACTCGTCGTCGCCGAGGACATACCCACGCGGACCGTCCCTCCCGCGCCACGTTATACCTATGACTGGACATTGTTCACAGAAACGCTGGAGACCACAACACCAACTCGGCCAATCAACTCCGCGGCCGATGTAGAGAGACTGACGGCCGAGCTCACGGACAGCATTGGAGGAGCTCTTGTCACGGCAAAAAGGACCACCGCGCAAACCCAGGGGCGACTACCACCCCTGCCGGCACCCATCAAGGCGCTTATAACCGACAAGAGGCGCCTCCGAAGACAATGGCAGAGCTCGCGCTGTCCCACGTTGAAGACCGAACTAAACCGGCTCGCGGAGAGAGTGAAAGCCGAGATGAGCGCCTACACCACCGAGAGCTGGATGAGACTCATCGAGGACTCTGAAAATAGCTGGCCCTCGATCCACCGCCTATGCCGCCGCCTTACCAACACTCCAGCTCCGGTGCGACCACTACTACACGCAGACGGGGCACCCAGGTATCGAGCAGCAGACCGTGCTGATATATTCGCCGAACACTTGGAACGCCAGTTCAGACCGAACCGAACTACGGAACAAGAACACACCGCAGCAGTCGAGCAACACCTTCGAGAGTACTTCGCTACGCCGATAGCTCCCGAAGAAGACCCCATATTTTTCTCCCCGGCAATGGTCAAGGCTGTCATCCGCCGGACCAAGCCAAAGAAAGCCCCAGGCGCGGACGGGATCACGAATGCAGCGCTGCGCCGCCTGCCACACAAGACAGTGGCAGCGCTGGCGCGCCTGTACAGTGGCATCCTGCGCACAGGGCACTTCCCCGACAGCTGGAAGGAGGGACGCATTATTATGCTACCAAAGCCGGGGAAGAACGTACTGAAGCCGGAGAGCTACCGGCCGATCACCCTGCTACCCACAACCTCGAAGGTGTTCGAACAGCTCCTGCTGCGTCATCTGACGCCGCACATCACTCCGAGGCCGGAGCAGTTCGGTTTTCGGACTGAACACAGCACCACGCTGCAGCTATCGAGAGTACTGCATAAAATCGCCGCGGCGCGGAACAAGCGTGAACACGCTGTTGCAGTATTCCTCGATATGGAAAATGCGTTCGACCGCGTCTGGCACGCCAATCTGTTGTACAAGCTATCGACGTCACCGACGCCCGACGTGTAGTAGAAGTGGTCTCCACGTTTCTGAAACACCGGACTTTCCGAGTGGTAGTGGAAGGGGAACTATCCTCTGTCCGCACCGTGACAGCCGGAGTTCCCCAAGGAAGCTGCCTATCGCCTGTACTATACTCACGATTCACTGATGACATCCCCGTCACTGACGGCACCGAGCTTGCGCTGTACGCTGATGACGCGGCGTACATAACACCAAGCATAGGACTACACCACGCCGCGTCGAAGATGCAGCGCTCCCTAAACCTCCTGCCCCACTGGCTGTCAAAATGGCGGCTCACGGTGAATGTGGGTAAGACGCAGGCGATACCCATAACTTCCGCAAGGAAGTTACCACCACCACTCAAACTCCACGGACAGGACATTCCGTGGATGTCAACAGTAAAGTACCTGGGGATCACCATTGACCGCCGTCTCACGATGAAGCCGCACATCCGCAACACCGTCGCGCGAGCCAGAGCGTCGCGCGCCCTACTGCGTCCAGTGCTAAACTCTCCACTACCACTCCATGCCAAGCTGGGTGTGTACAAACTTTATGTGCGCACCCAGCTCACCTACGCCGCTCCCTCTTGGTACGCCCTCACCAGCGAGGTAAGCCGCTGACAACTGCGCGCGCAGCAATCCCTTGCGCTGCGCGAAGTCGTGCAGGCCCCGTGCTACGTGAGGAACGATGTTATCGAGAGGGACCTCAAGATGGAAAGCCTGGACGCACACATACGCCGCCTCACTGCTACACTGTTCGAGCGAGCCGACGCCTCGTCCTGGGAACACATCCGGGGCCTAGCGCCATGGCACGCTCGACCACCAGATCGAAACAGATTCCCGCGCGACCTGATTGCGGAAAGTGAGAATACCGTATAAGACGGTGGTCCCCTCCACGGGTACAACCGCTTCCCATAAGCAGCCTCCTTAGTCTTCCGCTCCGTCGTAAAGGAAACCTCCGGGCAACCCGAGCGACGCCGCGGAACAACTCACACTAACCCCCACAACTTGTTGCAGTTTCTGCGACCACCCCCATACCCGCGAGCACCTACGCCTACACCTCAGTAGATGTATCGTGCGCGGACGCGGATGGCCGCCGAAGCTGAAACAAGCAAAGAAGACGTCCCACAGACCGCGCTGCGGTGTGGGCAAACCACCAAACAAGACGCCGAGGGGTCGCACGTAAGTCGCCGCCTGTGTCGCTGGTCGCCCGGAGCTGGACCTCCCCAGGTGTCGCCTGGGGTCTCATCTGGCTCGGGCAGACCGCCTAGGCGGCGTGAAGACTGAAGCGCCCCCCCCCCCCAAACAAGACAAGAAAATTTTCAAAAATCACCCCACGACCCGCTCCTATTTAGGGGCGGCGGCAGAATCTGCTGGCAGGGGGCCAATGCCCCGATCCAGCCTCCACACGTTCTCTACAGGGCGTTGTGATGACTTTAGCGGTTACGCCTACACATCAGTAGATGTATCGTTCGGTTGTCCATTGTATCGGTGACTTGTCGTTCTTCTTAGAATTATGTAAATATTTATTAAGTAGGTATTGATGTTCAGCTTGATGAGGTAAACAACTGCGGTAAAAGTTAATCATGCCTAAAAATCGTCTTAATTCTTGTACTGTAGTTGGTTTGGGATACTTTAGTATGGCTTGGATGCGTTCTTCAGTAGGTTTGATTCCGTCCGGTGTAACTTCGTAGCCGAGAAATTGAATTTTGTTTTTTTCGGAACTCGCATTTGTCGATGTTGAGAGTGATACCGTATTGGTTTAAACGTTCGAGGACTGTGTGTTGATGGCGCTTGTGTACTTCTTCGTTATTTTCAGAATATATTAATAAATCGTTGACAAAACAGTAGCATATGTCGTCGAGTCCGCGTAGTACTTCGTGCATAAATCGCTGAAATGTTTGACCAGAGTTTCGTAGGCCAAATGTCATGCAGTTGAATTCGAAGAGGCCAAACGGGGGGATAATTGCGGTTTTCGCGGCATCTTCTTTTGCCATAGGTATACTATAATAAGCCATCTTCATATCTAACTTAGATAAGATTGCCTTGCCGTGTAACTGGTAGGTAAAATCTGGGATTCTCGGTATAGGGTACCTATCGGGTATTGTTGCGGCGTTAAGTCGTCTGTAGTCGCCACAAACACGTAGTGAGCCATCTTTCTTTTTGACGACGTGCAGTGGACTTGCCCAGGGGCTGTTTGATGGTTTGCAGATACCCATGTCCATCATTCTTTCGAATTCTAACTTCGCAGCTTTGTACTTGTCAGGCGGTAGAGGTCGCGGTCGTGAATATATGGGTTGTCCGGTGGTTTCAATATGATCCGTGACGTCATGCTTCGCTGTAGTTTTTAATGACATTGGTCGTAGAACATCGGGGTATTGTTTTAGAATATCGTAGTAATCGTGATTGTGATTAACTGTATAGATGGATTGTTCGGTACTGCATACTTTGATTGCGTTTACGCTGAGATCTGTCACTCGGTCGATAAGTTTTTTCTGATGTAAGTCTACTAATAACTTGTGTTTAGCTAGGAAGTCTGCACCCAGTATTGACGTCTTCACATCGGCGACCGTGAATGTTCATTTGAAACTTCTACGTAGGCCTAGGTTAAGGTCTAGTGTGCGCTGTCCGTAGGTACGAATTTCTGTTCCGTTGGCTGCGTAAAGCTTGTATGAGCTTTCTATTGGTTTCGAGTATTTATTCTTTTTTGCGGCTAGGACTGATATGTCGGCTCCGGTATCGACAAGAAACTTCTCTCGGTTATTGCTGTCTGTAACGCAAAGGCGGTGGCTACCTTGATTGTCATCGACTCCCGCCACGGCCGGCGTCTTTAGTCTTTAGAACAAGGTAATTCACATTTGCGCGCGTCTTCTCCGAAGCGATAATGATAAAAACATAGCCTATCGGCGTCGCGACTACTGCGAGAGCGCGATCGCATACGGCCTTGAAAGTGCGGCGGGCGGTGTGGCGAGCGGTGCGGCGGGCGGCGGTTTTCGTGATATTTATTACGAAGTTCGGCTATTTCCAATGATAATTTTTCTATTTGTTTAGATATTAAGTTGATTTGTAGGTTTTTAACTGTTGTATTTTTCGTTTCGTTAGGTACTTGAGAGCACGAGGAGCTAGCTATCGGAGTTGTTGTGATTGCGGCGGTTATAGCGGGTTCGAAATGTTCTATCATTTTATCAGCCATTGCAGCTAGGATTTCAAGTGACGATTCTGTGGTTATTGCAAGCACGCCGCGAATTTGTGGAGGTAATTGGTTTAACCACATGACTCGCAGTGCTTCGTCAGTTAGTAACCTACCGCTAAGGTCACGCATCTTTCGTAATAGTTGGCTAGGTTTTGAATCGCCGAGTTCTAGGCCGCTAAGTAGTTTTTGAAGTTGACGGTGATCTGATTCTTGATAGGTGCTTATGAGTCTGTCTTTGAGGATGTTGTATTTACCGGTGGCCGGCGGGTTGAGAATTATGTCCGCTATTTGTTCAAGGTCGCTGCAGCCGAGTAGTGGGATGACTAAGTTAAACTTCTGTTCTTCTCCTATCTTGCTAGCAGCGACGGCGGCGAGGGTTTTGTCGCCAGAATGGTGGTAAGCGTGCCGGCAGAGATATGGTGGCTACGTCGCTCTTGACGGTTATGACTTCTTGGGTGTCTTCCTATGACATGGCGTTTAACGTAAAAAGTTGAGCGGGGCGGCTGAAACGGTGCGGCGTAGGTACTAGCCGTCAGCTGTGCGGTGGTAGGTACTACGACACGGCGATACTCGTAGGTACTTTGGTACGGTAATGTTCGTAGGTTTTTGCGGGGTCACCAATTTCGGGATCAGCTGTTGGGGTAGCTGACCCGATAAGTTTTTAAAGTAGTACTTTTACTACGTCGTCTGTGCCAGCTGGCTGATTGAGGTAAGGGTATCTACTTAGCCGGCCAGGCTGTATGAGCCGTCGAACCGTAGCTAAGTAGATAATGCTAGGAGCAAGGAAAGGTGTCTATGTTAGCCGGCCAGACTGGTTAGTCCTTGAACCGTAGCTGAAGTGAAACACCAGAGAATGGTTGGAATCGACTTGTATTTGATTAAAAGTGTGCTAGTTATATTTACATTTTTGACCATTAAGTAATGGAGTTAATTTACCGCACATTATATGGATTAACCAATCACATTTCTTATTCTATATTTACAATATTTACTGTGCACGCAACCAATCAGCTTACGTTGCTGTTGTCGTTGTATGTGTGCGTGAGTATAAATTAATGCATCGTATAAAACCGCGGTGTCGGATCGCGTTCATTCGCCGCTTGGTGTGCTGTGCGAGTGGATGCGTGTCTTGATGCATTTTCAGAGCTATATAGTACGTGGCATATGTACGCCACACACTTATAATACAACACAACAAACACACAATCACAATGATTATCTAACATGCTTAAAGATATAAGTGACCTTCGTGTACTCAACACATTACAAAAAGTTATTAAACTACTACATAAATAAATTTAAAATTGTATTTTTAAATAATATATGAAATTTTACTTACCGACATCTTAGAGCAGCAACTTGACGTGTTTTCGAGTATTAATCAATCACTTGAATGAATTTTCGAATATTTTGCTTTGGTTTATATACTAATCTGATCCCTTTTTTTTCACTCAGTTGGTCGCTAAGGCTCAAAATTCAAGATTAACTGTTTATTTTGGAACAACCCCTAATATGCAAAGGTAATTAGAGACACGCAGTTCTTGTTGCCTCGTCGTGTCTTATTGTTTTGTTAAACCAGCGGTTTGTACACACGAGCGGGTAAAATTAAAATAATAAAATTAGTTCCAACACATTAATAATGTTATTAATAATGTTAAAGTTGATATTTCATGTGATATACCAATTTTAAATTCTAGTGAATGCTAGTCGGCATCATTATAATTTCCAACGTTTAAAACGCTGACTCCTCAGGCCAGCACGTGTAGTCCTGTAGAGGAAGGGAGAAGGTGGGACCAATTGGAAGAGCTCGTTAGAACACTCTCCGTGATGTAGGCCATAGAGGACTGCCATAGAGGCGACATCTTTTCGCAACTGCAGAGGCTCAAGAGACTGGGTGACCTCAGGACAGTTGATAATGCAGACTGCGCGCCGCTGCAACCGATCGAGAGCATCAAGCAAATACTGTGCGTCCCAAAGATGAGAGCAGTACTCCACGCAGGAGCGAACCTGGGTCTTGTATAAAAGGCACAGTTGCTCGAGCTAGAAGAACTGTCTCACCTTGTTCAATACGCTGAGCTTTCGCGAGGCCGCCATAGTGACGCTCTTGATGTAATCGCGCCGATTGAAATCCCGGCAAATATCCATACCCAGTATACTAAGCCTATCCTGCAGTGGCAGTTGAGTGCTCTGAAGAGTAGGAAGGGGAAGGAATGGAGACTTTTTGTTAGAAAGCGCACACGCCTGTGTTTTCTTGGCGCCGAACTCGACTAGATTCTCACAACCCCATTGAGAAATGCGACTCAAGACCCGGTCAAGCTCAGCGACAAGCTCCTGTCGATTTCCCTCAACGTCTGCCAGCATTTGGCAGCAGGATGTACAAAATATCGCCCGTGTACTGTGTTGTCGTCTGCATAACAATGTATATTGCCAAGGGCCAGCATGTCATTGAGTTGTTGAGGAAGTATTTAACACTAATTATCTGGTGGATAAAATAAACCCAAGTATCATAATTATAGCTAGTGTTCACCATCATACAAAAATGTTACCAACTTTCTAACTTTATTAAATGCTGTTCTAACGAAATACTCGAGTATTAACACAATCATATTGACTGATGTCATCAACCTTAATATTATAGGTGATTTGATAGATAATAAAGCCAGGGAGTAAAAACCTTGCAGCATACCATATTTTGCTACCAGCTCATACACTTCCGACACGATTAAACAGCTATCTTGCTCATGTCGTGTAGAAAACTAAGGTTCAAGCTCGTATTTTTGTAGCCCAAACATTACAAACGGACCATGAAACAGCCTGATAAAAAAAAACGAATTATATCAGATCACGAGGGAATATATAGATCACGAGGGCCTCACACTGAGCCTACATAACATGGATCTAAGGCCAATATTTTAACTCAAGCAACGTCAATTTTGCTATTAACTTTTTAATATCGTCTATTACGTAAACTATAGCATCATATTAAAAGCTGAAAATCGAAGGCCTTGGCAATTCGAGGCTGAGGGTCAAGGACTCCCCATGCCTACCCATAGCCTCACCCCAAAGGTGCGTGACGTACGTACGTACGTACCCGTGGATCGGTTCGGCCTAAAACCATATTGCCGATCATTTAACAAGGAGTGATCCTCTAGATGGCGGATTAATTGGGTTTTGATGATCCGCTCGAGCACCTTACAGAGTATGGAAATGACGGCTATAGGTCGGTAATTGGCTGGATCGGAGCGGTGGCCTTTTTTGTTGAACATTCGCCTCTCTTCAAGCCTCCGGAACAATTCCTGAGGAATAGGACAGGCGATAGAAGCGCGTCAGTACGGGAGACAACTCAGGTGCTCAGTTCTTAAGAACCACCGCGGGAATACCATCGGGTCCACTGGCTTTCCGGACATCGAGTGACCGAAGCTTTGCACGGACATCCCCCTGCCGGATGCGAATATCCCGTATTGCGGAGTTGCAGGTCGCAATAGTGGGCGTGTGCGCGCCACGGTCGTCGATTCGGGAGTTAGCCGCAAAGAGGTCAACTAGTAGTTTCTTTTTCTCTTGCGGCTCGTGGGCCAGTGATCCGTCAGGGTACTTCAACGGCTGCAACGAAGGCTGGCAGTAGTTGGACTGCACGGCTTTGGCCAATCGCCAAAACTTACGGCTACCCGTAGGGTATGCGACGAGTTCTTGACCAAACCGTGCAATGCGCTGGTCATCTGCTCTGATGTAAGCCCTCTTGCATTCCCTAGTACTCATATTTGTTCAGTATGTTCAGTTAGTTTATATAAATGCTATAATAATAATGATATAATAATAATTTTATTTCAAACATTTTTTTTACCATTTGAGTAGGTACAATAATTATAACAAATACAACTATCTTACAAAGTTGCTCTATCTTACAAAACTATATATCATTTACTTCATTCGTCTATTCAATCAATTCAATTTTAAACAGTTTTTACATTATTAATCTGTTATATTATATTCACACCTACATTATCCATCCAGCCATTTGAGTAAGTAAAAGCAAATCTAATATAACTTTTATTATTTATTTCAGGTCGAAGCAAGCAGCAAGTAATCTTTTCTTGTCCTCCGCCTCTGAAGCGGAAGCTGAGCAGAAGCTCGCACAACCTAAGTCAAAACCGGAACATCTGAAGGGTTCGTTGTCATCTTTGCCTACAACCTTGTCGTTGGCTGAGAAAAGACCAGCGGGAGGTAAATCGTCGCATGAAAAAATAAAAAAAGAAGATTGTCATTAAACCAATCAGCCCAGGTATGAAGCCCACTTCGCATGATCTGTTGGGAAGCGACAGTAACGATCAATAACAACCTTAAGCACACAGGATAAAAAATAACTCCGCTAAATTCTTATTACACACGTAGGGTTGCTAACGGTGTATGTATGTAAAATGTGTGTATGTATGTAAAAAATAAAGGGTACGCTGTTGCAGAGATAGAACGCGTGGCCCCTGTCAATCGTTGGAGACATGCTATATGTTCAATTAAAAATCGTACTGATGAAGGGACGCCCTCATGGAATCGGCTAAAAGAATTCTTGAATGAAACTAGACATGAGTTTAGTAGTTTGAATATCAAATATAAGTATGCGTTTAATCTAATTTGTGTTTTTATATTTTTACAGTACCACATTTTGTAGTACATGGTAATAATAACTCAAAATTTATTGAATGTGAAAAATGTCAGATTGAATTACCAATGAATCAATATAAATATCATTTGAGAACAAATATCTACAAGTCTAATAGTCTCTTACGGACTGAGTTTCAAAATATTTACATAATTTCAAATGCTTTTAAGAAGAGAATCATAACATATCATTTAAATCCTTTACAGGAAACTAAATACCTGTCACCTGAGGATTTCTTGTGTGATAATAAAAGCGATATCTTGAAACTTATTAACGTGTCTTTATTGAAAAATGTTTGTCTCAAACTTAATTTCGAATTAATTGCCACCTTTATATTAGAAAAAACCAATGAGCAAGAACTAAAATCGTTTAAAACAAAATATTATTATATATTTGTTTAATACATAATACATACTTATAGAAGGGTAGGCAAGTGTATTCGCCAAAGATCCAACAGGGAAAATAATTAAAAAGGATGCCTGTCGATTTTATTAACAACCCAATTCCATATCTGTTTCAATCTCGATTTCATTCTCACATTTTCATTTATTTCATACCTTATATCTATTAGGTATGAAATAAATGGTCTTAAAACCGATTGCATTAAAAATTCGGGTATTACGATGACATTAAAATCGTATGTCTCTAAGAATGAAGGTGAAAGTCAAGCTGCATCAGTTTGGGGTTCGAATTTAAATGGTACGAAAATAAAAAATGGTAATTTTAGTATTATTATACCATTAAATAGGGATTCGCAGAAGATTATAACAAAATAATAATCAATTTTAAACATGCACTTATTTTACAACGAAGCAGTTCTGCATTAAACTGTGTAGTAATGGACAAAAATGATAATGTAGAAATAGATATACATAAAATACAATGGCGTATACCACATATTAAAGTTTCTGATCGTGATAAATTATTATGTTTAAAAATTTGGAGAGAGATCGTTCTATACAGATAGCATTCAGAAATTGGGATTTATATGAATATCCACTATTACCAAGAACAATAAAGCATTCATGGTCAGTGAAGACTACTTCTCAGCTAGAGAAGCCAAGGTTTGTTATTTTTGGTTTGCAGACTAACCGAAAAACTAATAAAACTACAAGTTCTTCCTTATTCGATCATTGCAATGTAACCAATATTAAATTATTTTTAAATTCGAAATACTATCCGTATGATTCACTTAATCTAAAATTTAACGAAAGTAAATACAGTGTATACGGAATGTATGCTAGATTTCGTCAGTCGTATTACAACTTAGGCACTGATCCGTTGTTTGACTAAATCAATTCAAGAAAATTGCTCCACTTTTTGTGATTGACTGTTCAAGACAAAAGGATTCGTTCAAAACTAGACCAGTCGACGTGCGATTAGAAATTGAATGTTCTAAAGATATTCCAGATAATACATCTGCGTATTGTTTAATAATAAACGATCGACTCTTCGAATACAAACCTTTAAGTAATATCGTGAGAAAATTATCATGAATGTTATCGTGGATGGTTTAAGGGCAAAGAAAACAAATTAATTCTTAAAGAAATAGCAATAATGTGCAAAGGACGCATACAAGTGAAGGCTTCTACCCTATTTTAACTATAAAGCTAGTTTAGACATTGTTTTTTTAATATAAATCTATATTTACAAAAGGTATTGAAAAAGTGTTATGGGTTATGTTATGTGTTATGAAAGATATATTCCAAACTGATAATGTTTATAATTTAGAAAGTAAAAACTGTCCCAACCTAGCAGCATTATATCATACCAAAATATGTGCCTTTAATAATGTGTTTTGTTTAAATAAGTGGTGTGTAGAAAATAATCTTATTATATAATAAGGAGCAATAAAAGTTTACAAGTTATGTATTTTTGTTTTATTATGAATACCTTTTATTGTAAAATTTTAAAACTATTATACAAAAACACATTCAACAGCTTTCCTAAACATGGAACAGCTCGTAACGGGTGATATGAACAGCCGATTCTCTCAACTGGACGGATGTTTGTGAGCGCATACACAAATAAACACTACCTGTCTTAAATTAGAAGAGCATTCATTTATAAACAGAAACACGCTGCAAGTAATATCTTAGAATGATCATATAGATAAATGAAGAACTAGAAAAAATTTATCAATCATTTCGAACAGACAAACTTAAATGTAACCATCCTTTGTAATAGACAAAACAACATCATATTTGTATGTACAAACTTGAATGCATTTATCATTTTGAATAGACAAAAACTTGAATGCATTTATCATTTCCAATAGACAAAAAACTTGAAAGCATTCATCATTTCGAATAGACAAAATTTGAATGCATTCATCATTTCAAATATACTCATTCATTATTTCAGTGCATTCATCATATTGAATAGAGACTATTGGGAGACCTGGATCTATTGATCCAGGTACCTCAATACTCTCCTACTAGTGCCCCAGTGTTTGATAGTTTCTACCAGGGGTTCTAAGGCTATCAAATTTTTATTAAAGTTGTCAATAAGTCGTTTCAAACTAACCGACGATTCTTTAGTAATTGATTCAATGTTAAACAATGATGTTGCATAATAATTTCCATGCAGCCTCGTAATTCTTTGCACAGAATTGTATAACTATCGCATCCGAGCCCTGTAGCGACGTTCTTAAATAATAGAATTTATTTATGTCCTCTACTTGGTGCGCAGTCATCTTGAGTTCGCCAGTGTTGTATGGAATCCGTATTATGCCGTGCATTCGCAGCGCGTTGAGGGCATACAAAGAGCGTTCACTAGGCATCTAGCTTATAATTCTAGCGGTTTTTCCGACAGAAATCCTTACAAAGAGCGCCTAATTAGGTTTCGAATGCGTTCTCTTCGAGAACGGAGACTTTTATTAGACATGTCCTTCTTTCACAAAATCGTGAGCGGTCAATATCAGTGTAGCTACTTTCTGGAGAACATGCCTTTAATGGTTCCCCGTACCTATCCTCGCGGGAAACTCAAATATATTTTCTACACCAATAATTGATGAGTACTATTCCCTTATCACAGTAATACCCAATCTTGATGTGTTCCACGATAAGTTGCGTATATTTAAAGACAAAATAAAAAATGCACCTTAATTTTAATCATTTGTTGTTTTATAACTGACTTGTTGTTACTTGTTAGACATTCATATTAATATTTCAACAATCATTACTGTATTATTTGTTAAATTTTAATTTCAAAGTATGTTTTCATTAGGTATTCTTTTTTTGTTTTTAATTAATTATTGTATTCTATCTTCGAGCCGATGAATTTCCAATGTTATGTACGCCATTATTGTCACATGCATCAGGCCATAAATTAAATAGTTTAAGTTATTTTCAATGTTAAATGTTTGTGATGTGGCAGAACTTTTTAAATAAATAAATAAAAAAAACCTAGATACAATAAATGACATGTGAATTTGAACCGAAGGCAATAATATTTACACCGCCCATTTGCGGTCAATTTAATCACAGGCGCTTCTTAACATATATATTGTGGTTAACTTAAAAATATCATATCATACTCTAGTAACAGCTTTGCATTAGTTCACGTAAACAACATGGATTAAATGAATCTAGATGTGGCAGTGTCATAGTCGAGTGTAGTTATCAATGTATGTTAGTGTTGGTTTTACAGAATTATCTACTGCATAAAAATAGCAGCAAATATTTAATGAGACTGATGATAACTTTCAAATTTTATAAAGTAATTTCACTTGTTTAACTTTAACACATATTGAAGTTTTCATGAGAAGGGGTATTTAGTTTTCTCTTCACATACGTAATTATTCATATAGATGACTGTTGCCTACGTCCGACCACTCGGAGACAGTTATGATAAAGTAGTTCAGTCCTGTAGTCTGCCTTCTATTTTAATGAATGTAGTGAAATAGAAACAATTATTCATAAGCCTGGTAAATGGCTTGTATGCATGGATCGTTTAACTGCCTCCGTAATAGACCAATCAAGTTCTCACTAACAAGCAATTACTGGTTCTTATGCCAGTATTAAGACCGCCGCGGCGCCGAGACAAACAACTTCTTCTATGGATCATAAAAAAGGATTAGGACTATGTACAGTAAGTATTCAAATAAGTATTTGCTAACCTTTTTTAACCTACTTCATAAAAAGAGGAGGTTCTGTTCGACAGTACGCAGTTTTTTACTTATGTTAAGCGATTTCTCCGCCCATTGCAGAGCGTTTTTGTATTCAAAAGAGTATACTCCTGCGGATGTCCTATTCAGGTTATTGTCCCATAGCCAAATCATGATTTGATCATGAGATACCAATTAAATTATGTTATAACTTATATTATTTAAATCGACTGAAATCTTCTGTCCCTGTCTGTAACCTATATTCTGCAAGTCCAATCTTTAAAAGCTTCTATTTAAGCTATCAAACATCACTTCCATTGCTATAAAAACCACAAATGATAGGTTTTTAGTTGGAAGAGCGTACTCCTACCTAAAAGGCCGGCAACGCACTTGAGACTCTTGAGTTTCGGGTGTCCATGGGCGGCGGTAGTCACTTACCATCAGGTGACCCGTCTGCTCGTTCGCCCCCTATCTCATAAAAAAAAAACGATTTTAAGACCCGTGAATACTGATGTAGCGGTTAGTGAACCTGACTCCTGTAATGGGCTCGTGAGTTCCATTCCCACACAGGACAAAAAAAGCTTTCAAAATTATTTTAAAAGAAATAATTTTACCATTATTCCATAATAGGCCTTAAGTCCGCTTTTGTAAAATATGTGCATGAATATTGAAGAAATAAATAATGCAATAACTTTATATTTTAAGGTTGCATTATTTTAGTATTGTAGTATTTTATTATTCAGGTAATATCAACAACATTAAATTGCTAAAAATGTAAATTTAACTGTTATTTTTCTACTAATTATTATTGCAGCTATTATTTATTCTACACATGACAAGAGCTAGCAACGATGTCTCGTCATTTCAACTGGTGAGTTCATGTATAAAAAAATGTCAGCATCACTTATAGCAAAGCTGTTACGAGTGTACTATCTTATTCCACAATTTAGCTGTTTCTCTGCGGCACGTGGGTCACACTGTATTTTTTTAAAATAGCCCAGTACGAAAGGGACTTTGATTTTTGTTTTTAAATATTGAAATAGGAACTCTTCGGGAACCTGTAGATGTGTAATGAATTCCAATCTCATTTGTTTTTACAAACTGGCTGCAATTTAAAAAGTGTCTGTTGTGCATCGAAATTTATTTGACTTGCTCCATGATTTATTACGACTTTCGTTGCGGTCTTACTTAACAACCATGTTACGATCGACTTCGATTGGCATTTCATTTACTAAGCCCCATCTCGTGCCACTGATTGCACCTGGTGTAGTGAGTTTAATGTGGTCGAATTTAAGCAAACTCATAGATGGAACTCGAGGAAGACGTCCTTTTTACGTGAACGAAAACGTGAGTATTGGCTAATGATAGAAGATGATGGATGGGTCACATATCAACAGATTCGGGCCGGTTCAGGCATTGGTATGAGTCAAGTACAACTTCACAACCGGTTTTCTGCGAGGCCGTGTTATTACACCGGTCGAGCCGGCCCATTCGAGCTCTACAACAATCTTTCTAGAAGATAAAAGGTCTACAGATTGATATGTCAGTCACTGTTTACCAGTTATCTTGGAAGTCCTAAGAAGCAGGATCCTTCTCCAAAACGACAACGTTCCAGCTCACTCCGCCAGACGGACTATTGAATATTTGTTTATCCAAGGCATGGAGTTAGTGAGTCTTCCTATTTACAGTCCCGACCTGGCACCTTGTGACTTTTATTTATTTTCAAGATTAAAAGATAAACTTAGCGGAATCCGTTTTATTAACCCTCAAGATGCCGTGGCCGTTTGAAAAAGGGGTGGAAGAGATCCCTTCCTCCAGGCTATGGTTCCATCTCATGCGACGGTGCTTAGAAAGGATAAGGACTACTTCGAAAAGCATTAAAAATATTAACAGGCTTCTATATCAATCCGTTTTTTATTTTCTAAAACCTTCCAGTGTGACCCCCGTACATATTGCGACAGTTGACCTCACATTTTCTTAGGGAACACAAACCACGTGGTCGGTGCGATAAATACTCTGTGAATCCCAACTTCAGTAATCTAGGTTTGACTATCTATTGCATTGGTATATATTTTGACACTAAAACAGCGATGTTTAGTGAACATTGAATGCGTAAAACATTTAAAACATTCGGTTTTCATTCTACATATAAGAAATTAGAATATTGAGTTCTTGCAGCCCACTATAAAGTGTCTTTCCAATGTAAGATGTTGACCCTCACAACTCCTATGGTTACACAACTCTGTCGTTGAAGTAAATTTAAAAAAAATAAGCTAAAAAAATTAAATTATTGAGTGACATGTACCTGGTTTTACACGTTGACGTTGCAACTAAGTTGCATTTTCTCCTCCTCTTAACGTCTATATTGCACCAAGCTACTTATTATTCTTAAATCCACTATCAATTTTGTCCATCCAAAGGTTGTCTCCAAGAAATCGCTCTTAGCGATAAAGCCACCCATTGTGCATATCTTTTTGTACAATAAAAAATATTCTTATTTTATCTCATCTTATCTTAATTTAAAAAGACAACATCTATCGAGCGTTAGCTTAACTTAATACAACATTTCGCTTACCAAAAACATGTTTTGTATAATGTTTTTGTAATCTAATTTGCCTCATAGTACTCAGACCATTAACAGCTACTCTATGATACAGTTTTTTTTTGCAGCTGGCTCGTCTTTCATTTCCCACTGTCGAAACCGTAAGTAATTAAATTTCTTATGACTAAATTTGTACTTTTTAACAGTACTCATCATCCTAAAATATTAATATTTTTTTTCTTACATTTAGAAACCATACAACATGCCGGGACCAAAAAACATTGATCCGCGCTTCAACTATGCCGAAGAGAAATTCAAAAGCTTGAAAGAATACTCAGACTTCTTGAACACTCGGATGAAAGAACCACACAATCCTGTAATTAATATTCATACCCTAGCAATATTCATTTTTTTATTTACAGTTTGATTCGAACAAGTAAGATTCAAAATAACGTCGCTGCTATAGCACACGTTGTTTTTTGAGGGAAGCAATCTACTTACACAACACGCGTGCAAGGATAACAGAGTAAAAACGTATTTCATGGTTTTATCAATCACTTGTTACTTCTGGCTGTATTCATTCTAAGACATTCTTAGAATGAATGCTATTATATTAAAGTATTGCCCTAGACATGGCCTTCCTCGCTTGTGGCGCAACTGGCAACTTTATTTATGTTTACCTTAAGTTTTAAGTTACAAATAATTTCAAACAGGCACACAAAACATCATGTCATGGTCTTGTCTCCAGCCGTTTTAGAGTCGTGAACGAGACTACACAAACGGACGTCTCACGGATCTCTAGACTGACGACTTGTGGGAGGTGGCGGGTGGTGAATAGATTAAGTTGTATGTACCGAGTAAGTGAGGGTACCGGAGGTCCAAACCTCTCGACTTCCCCCCCTACCTCTCATCACCTTTAAAGGTTAGCAGCGTGCTTACAATTTTTAAGTAGGAAGTGTCGAGTGGCCCGTCTACTCGTTTGCCTATCGTATCCTATACTATAAAAAAATGCAGGCTGCGAAAGATGAGGATAGTTGGGTGAGGCCTTCGTCCAGTAGTGGACGGCGATAGGCTGATGTATATACATAGATGTCATAAGTTGTATAGAGAATCAATGTTGTTTATGTGTAACGTGGGTTTTCAGTCAGAACGTCGTGAGATCATGGAAGTTGCTTTCAAAAAGCTATTCCGCTTTATGGACCTGCACTTGAAGGACCTGAAGCGCTTACTGTTTGCTACTGACATGGCGCTTATGTCCATGGTGCTGCTGAAACTGAACAAGAAGATGGACACCTCCGAGGCTAAGATAAAGTCTACGCAAGCAAAGATTCCCTTCGGATTGTACACCAGTCCCGGTATTGTATTATTGTATTCGTTTTAACTGATAAAGATCCCTATCTAGCTATCCGAAACTGGCGTATATATACACATAAGTATAATATATCAAATATAAAAACAAAAAATATGAACTATCTACATGCCTGTGCCATGTTATCAAGCTAGATACGGTTATATGACGGGGGTCTAGTAGGTATTGCCGAGTGAGTGACAGTACCGGAGGCCCAACTCCTTCTTTCCCTCCCCTTATCTCCACTCTCCTCTTTCCTCTCCCTCGTCTCCAGCCTAATGACATGGACGGCCATATGGCAATTCCTAATTTAAATTAACATTTAAATTAACTTTGTGAATGCTATCTCAGAATTCAAATGTCTGGACACTTCATATTACATCGTGTCGGCACACAACCAGGAGGACGCACAGATGATCCTGTCCAGCGAGAGGAAACCACACTGTTACACCTTCAGAGGTAAGATTCGATAGTAGCACTAAGTACCCTGTTTTATTAGAAAGTTTTGTTTAAAACCAACAAAACGGATTTATGCAAATTGTTTTACAATACGAAAAAAAGTATAGCGAATGTGTTAAATAAAAAATCACATTGCGGTAAATACGAAAAGCAATCGAAAAAGTCATCTTCCCAACTCAGCGAACCCGGAGACCTGAAAAAACTTAAAATTACCGCCGGCTCTGAAAATCGACACAGTCAGCAATTTTTGTATAACAGCGCCAGTTAATAACAACACCACACCTCACAGCGTAAAGGAACGTTGTGGGTTTCGTCATTTCGGTCAAACAGATGGCGGTATCACCTTTTGATAAATTTTCCACATTGGGTTCGAAACTAGTCGGGTATCCCTAAAATACACACTTGAGTGTACAATAAAGATGTATCCATTACAGTCTTTAACAATATTAGAAGCTTTAATAATTAAATAAACATACGAGTATATAGTTAATAAAATATATATATATACGAGTATACTTAATTGAGAACTCTGACTTTCCGTCACTGGCCAGTTCGAGTTAAAGCTATGCGACCCTGACTTGCTCGAGCTATTGCTAACGCTCCCGATCCATCGATCCATCTGTATAAGCACCATTCCTATCAAATTTATTTTTCCATCTAATTCGCAAAAGTGCCCGGATGATGACAATAGACCTGGTGCGCATGGAATTAAGGCCAAACTCAAGAAAGGAGGCCCAACTCCAACTCGACTAATACCCTATCTCCTCTTTCCGCTCCCCGCATCCCCTCACGGCTCATCGACCTCAAAAGTGGACAGGGAACTTACGACTTTTGAGTAGCAGGTTACCATAGTAGGTGGGTGTCACTTACCATCAGGTGATCCGACCCATAATAAAACATTATATGTGTGCTATTGCCCTCACACAAAGTCCTCGCAGTGCGAATCTTGCCGGAATCGCTTTCCTTGTAGTAGCACCTGCAGCAAAGCCGATCTCAGTTTGTAATTTCATATTCAGGGGCATTCGCTTTTATCGGGTTCTACCACCGCCACTCGGAAACGACTTACGTAGGCCCACACGCTGAACAGTTCCAGGCCAAAGATCCAAGCCAGGGTCTCTACTGCCACTCAGATGACAACTGGAGTGACGCACAATGTATTTATAAGTAAGTATTATACCCATTTTGGGAACGTGAAACGATAGTTCTCTCGTCCGATAAAAAAAAATTGTTTAGTTTATTGTCCAAAACACAAAAATCATCCTTCTTATGAAGTGCTAGTGTGTGAAAGAGAAGATGTATTACTTTGACCTGCCTCGCGGCATCTGATTGAGCTGCAGATGACAATGCAACTTTTTGATAAGCGTTACCTGACTATAAGATTTAATTCAAGTGAAACAAAAATGGACACAGTGCTATCATAAATTTATTTGCTAATCTAGGATCAACCCGCGTGAAGAGTTCCCGGAATCAGTGGAGTATGAGCCCAAGATCTCGTACGTGTGCGGCCCGTACCGCTACTTCATCCCAGCTACAACAGACGTTAGATGTATCTTCTCGATATTTTCCATGAACTTTATATTTCGATTTGGATATGACGGCGTTACGTACAAGAGCTCGGACCTTTCTTTTGTAAGTCACATTAAATAACTTCAGACAAAACTTCAAATTCACCACACACGAACGTCTATTTTCAAGCTATATATACATCAATTATACCTGTAGAATGCTTCACAAATAATATTTGAATTAATAAGTACTTTTGCAAATTCGTATTTAAAATTCAAAAGTTTAATATTGTGTAGTATAAACCAATCATGTTATTGTGAGAGAATAAAATCACCATATATATATTTATATATGATATATAGCGTGATGGTATATAGCGTTTAACCTTCCTGGATAAATGGGTCGAGCCGGCACATTCATGCCTAAGCATGGCTCTACCATGTATAAATATTCAATTTCATAATTGTGATTTCTCTATTAGCTTGAGGAATACTAAAAATTAAATTATTATTGTGCTGGAGATCGCTTAGAACCCTGGAGGTAATAGGTGTACAATGTTCCAGATGTATCAGAATGGGCAAGTGTTCTATACAGACGAGCCATGGGCCGGCATGTCGTGCTGGAACTGGGCCTGCAAGTGGCGCCACAATCAGAACCAACGGTCCAATGAGTTCTTCATCAACTGATTAACTGAGAATATTAATAAACTATTAACTCAATTATGTATGAATATTTTATTTACAATATTTACTCCAAACAAATCATTGTGTGACACCAAATTTATATATGAGAATAATATTTTATTTCTTGACCGCAGAACTGGTATTTATCAACTGCAGCTTGAACTTTAAATCTCATGGCTATGGCAATAGCAAGGTCTAGGTTTGGTCGTATATTAGTAAACCACACATATGCCTTAACTATCTAATTTAAACGACAGTTTCATTTCAGAAATAATTAATGTAACTTAAAGTAAGTAGCTATAGTAGTATCTCCAGCCGGTCTTCGTAAAGGGGGCAGGGGCGTCGGTGTCATAAGTGGCGTGGATTTCTAATACTATACCTAACAAATAGAATATATAAATGAATATATGAATGATTGCATGAATAAATAAATAGAACAAACAATAACTAATACTTGGTTTCTTAGGGAAATAATGGAGGATAAAGATAAAGGTAAAAATAAAGTATACGAAATATACATTATGTCATGCTTACTACTTTTACATGCTTATTACACACAGTCTACAGACAGCTCAAATGGCGTTGAATGGAACATATGTTAAGAGCAAGTTAGAGAAATGGACTAAGTAAGATAGCAAAAGCAACACTACCCATATTAAAAATACACTTTGTAAACAAGCTTATTACGAATTAGAGGATTATATCCAAGATAAGAACGCTTGAAAACATGCTGGTCCTGCTCCATAGGACAATTAAGAGTCTAGACAAAATCAAACTGGTTGCTAATTGTATTGTATAAGGACTTTTTTATTTTTTTTTATACTATATGGGGACAGACGAACAGACGGGTCACCTGATGGTAAGTGACTCCGCTGTCCATGGACACTTGCAACTCAAGTGCGCTGCCCGCCTTTGAGGGTGATGAAGGATGGGGAATGCAGGGAGCGGAAAGAAGAGAGGAGGGATGAGGAGATGGAAAAAAGAAGAAAGGAGATGAGGGGAGAGAAAAGGGGAGAGGGGGAATTGGGCCTCCGGAAACATCACTCAATTCGGGGAAATGCAACGCAAGCGTTACTTCACAACCGGTTTTCTGTGAGGCCGTGGTATCGCACCGGTCGAGCCGGCCCATTCGTGCCTAAGCATGGCTCTACCACTGTTTAAAAATTTATATTTTTTAACATTGATTTACACGCAGTGATTATTTTAACTCACACATTGACTTACTACTTGTTAATATTCTCGACATTTATGCAAATCGTATACTTACTTTCATTATGTTTGTTAATGTGTAAGCACCATGTATCTATCATAAAATCAATTTATCTGTCGTTGCTTCACTTTAATTCTTTTTACCTATTTCTTTATAGTGATGCTCTTCTGCGTGCATCGTTTTAATATAATTACACATATATAATTACATTTGCACATAATTATAATTATAATTATATATAATGATTGTATTTAAACAAAGCACTTTAAAAGGGTAATGCTGGAGTTTCTTGCCCATTCTTCTCCATACGAAACCACATTTTGGAAGGGGCGACTAGAATCAATCCTATTTTAATGTAAAAATGTCTTTTGGGCCTGTTTGAAATAAATGCTTTGACTTTAGGCAAACCATTAACAATTTCAACTTCATGTGTGCAGTTGAAAATTTTAATGGATTTCACATTTTGCTTCACTTTTGCATGTGTGTCAGTTTTAAGTTAATTCGTAATTGTATTTTGTTTTTTTTTTATTGTTATTATTCAATGCAATGTTATAATTCCGGACCGATGCGACCTTCAAACCTTCAAGGAAAGAGCGTATAAGGCCGGCAACTGTGACTCTTGTGACTCTTGAGTTGATGGTGTCCATGGGCGGCGGTAGTCACTTACCATCAGGTGACCGGTCTGCTCGTTTGCATTGCATTGTAATTTGCATTACAACCTGTTTATGACTGTTTGCATTGCATTGCGTTGTACATGCATATGCATTGTAAAAAATAAAAAAATCACTTGTCATCCTTTTACCACAATATTGTTATTATTATTGTTATTATAGAGGCAGACAAAACAAAAGATGGTGATGACCTCATGAAAATAGCTGGTCCGGTATTGACCCGTTTAGCAGAAGACAGGAATATGTGGAAATATTTACAGGAGTCCTTTGCTTATGCTCTTTTTTTTTATTAAAGGATACTAGCAACGTGGGTCACACATTACTAGTATTCTTGTTAACCACCCCCCCCCCCAGCTAAGCTAAATGCTCGTGTTAGGGGTGGGTTTACGACGGTAGTGTTCTGGGTGGGGTTTGAACTCGCAACCACTTGATCGCAAGTCCGACGCCCGTAGACGATACGCTACCACCGCTTAAATAAAAATATAGTTGATAATACATTTAATCAAGTCTTATTATTTCTAAATAATTCTCAGAGAATAAACTTATATTTCTTTTACTAATCATATCAACAAAATAATCCGCCAATATATGGTGACGTGCCCAGGTAACTCATGTTAGCCAGAAAGTGCCTTATATCGGCTAAAAAACTTCCTTCCCCTTAAAACTAAAACTATCCTCATGCAATCCTTAATCATTCCTGTAATCGACTATGGTGATGTGTGTTATTTCGACCTGAATGCAGATCTTCTAAACAAACTAGACCGGCTTCTCAATAACTGCATTCGATTTATTTTTCTTTATCTTCACAAGTATGACTACGTGTCTGCTTTTCTGCAGCACTAACTTCTCTTTTCTCATTTTTTAACTCCCCATCTCCCCCCCTTCCTATTTAGCTCCCTACCTTCGTTTCTTGTTCATGATAAAAGCCTTCATTCCATAAACAATAATCTTCTCTTATGTCCCCCTCATAACTCAGACTTCGTGAACTCTTCGTTCTACGTGCAGTCAGTTCTTCTCTGGAATGCGTTCCCCCTCGTAATCAGGATGTCCACTAACCACTTTATCATATAATTCATATGTACATATATTATTTCTTTAGTTTCTGCACACTTCACTTCACTTTCACGTCCTATAATTTTCTGACAGTTTTATCGTTCTTCATGTCACTTATAATGTACACACCATGCCTTTTCATGTAATATCCCACTTAGGTATATTTGAAAACATACGATTGTTCATCAACTCGTTCACCCCCAAATTTTGAAAACGGCTGAACCCATTCCGTTCAAATGTATAAGAAAAAACACAAACAAAAACTTATAACACCCTTTTTGTTACATTAAATAATATATGATTCGTGTCTTCATATTTTGCTCACTTTGGAAAAATATTGACATTTTAACAAAATAAAGAAAAATTTAACACTGTTTTGACACGGAAAGAATACAGTCAAGTATATTCCCAAATATTAATTTGGCCTAATAACATTATCATATTAAGATCTGCACATCTGCATTCTCTGACATTCAATATTATGAGAATAGTATTGTAAAATCTTATTTAATTAGATACGTGTCAGTGAAAAGTATGAAGTGTTCATACGAGAAATCGTCTCTGCGTATCGTGTCAAAGAACGAGTGGTCGGTTTTTATTAAACGGTTTTATTTATGAAACGGTTTTATTTAGCTCACCCCGTTTGTTTTATTTATTATTCTTGGGTCAAATTTAGTAATTCAAATTTCACCCTCTTCCTGTAAACCGATTAATCTGAAATTTTGTATACACTTCGGATTTTGGTGACAATACAATTATGTTTATTCATTATCATTATAAATTCAAGATGGCCGCCGCTACAAAATGGCGGATAATTTGTTTTATTAATCCCATCAATATGGGTATCAAATGAAAGGGCTCAACAAGCAGAATACAATATACTATAAAAAATTGAAATCCAAGATGGCGGCCGCTACAAAATGGCGGATAACGTAGGTTTTATCGATCCCATCAATATGGGTATCAAATGAAAGTGCTCAACCAGTATAATACAATTTACTATGCAAAATTGAAATCTAAGATGGCCGCCGCTACCAAATGGCTGATAACAATTTTTTATCAATCCCACCAATATGGGTATCAAATAAAAGGGCTTGACAAGAAGAATACAGTGCACTATACAACCTCAATATTTAAGATGGGCGCAGCCACCAAGTGGCGTATAATAATAAGATTTAAATTTAGAAATTGAATCTGTAATTTAGGTATCTGATTAATCCAGCCTGAATCCACCACCCAAGTCAAGATTTTGTATCGTGTTGAGGACTGTGTGGCGTTAGGGTGGCTAAAAATGATACGTCGTTAGCGGTACACCACCCAAGTTAAGGTGAAAGGTTAAAACGCGCCGAGAACTGTATGGCATTAGGGTGGATAAAAATGATATGTCGTTAGCGTTTTCCCCTCAAGACTCAGGCGCATCTTGTTGTACATAGCCTTGCCCCTTTATTGGACCTCTGGGGGGGTCGACCGTTTAAATGTCCATTACTCGTGGGAACAAAATGGTAAAAAAAAATATAAAAAAAAACTAAAAACTAGAAAATAAAAATAGGTAAAAAAACTTTTTAAGTTAAACGGTTTTATGTTAAACATACATTGCAATGTTTAAGATAAATGTACTAAATACCAAAAAATAATAAAATAGATACAGTCGTGGGAATTATAAACATATGCATAGACTAGACTAGACTAAAATAAAACCGTGGGGCACGTCAATTGTCTACAAATTATCGAGTTAATGTGCGATAGAAGAATCGTTTAATTCGTCGTTAAAATAGGCAGTTGGCCCGCAGACGGTGAGGAAATTACTTACTATTTTCTTGCTCATGGAAATTCCAATAGTTATACACTCCATGTAAATAAAAGAGATGTTTCAACTAGTTTGTCGTTGGACATTCACACTGCTGGCTGGCGAGGAATCGTTTCACTGCTCGTAGTTTGTCTTTAATCGACAAAACATATGATAAAAGTACTACTCGCTCACCACTATGAAACCCTAAAACTATATCGATATAATATATAACTATATATAATATATACTATAACTATATAACTATAATCGAGCTTGCTAGCTTGTTTCCACATTCTAGCCCTACTTATCACACGTCCATCGTTGTCGGTTGAACAACTGCCTAATTATAGTGTAACATTACAAAACAAACATTTTAATCAACGATTGTAGACAATTGACGTGCCCCACGGTTTTATTTTAGTCTAGTCTATGCATATGTTTATAATTCCCACGACTGTATGTATCTATTTTATTATTTTTTGGTTTTTAGTACATTTATCTTAAACATTGCAATGTATGTTTAACATAAAACCGTTTAACTTAAAAAGTTTTTTTTACCTATTTTTATTTTAAGTAATATTGTACTTGGACGTAAGTGAATGTTATTATTTTATAACTTATTTTCATAGTTACTCATTTACAAAAGTGTTAATCTTCAAACTATTATACTTACTCGAAAAAAAAACCGATAAAACATAAATGAAACATTAAAAAAGGTTGAGAAGAGTAAATTGTTCCAAAGATTTTCATTCTTATTTTCTGATCATGGTTAATTACATAGTAGTAAATAAAATGTTCTACGTCATACTTATCGCAGTTTTGACGACGATTTGAATTCATAATAATATAATAATCTTGTCCTCTCGGTTATTTAGTTTTGAGGGACAGCTTCAGTCTTCACGCCGCCTAGGCGGTCTACCCGAGCCAGATGTGACCCCAGGCCCCCAGGCGACATCTGGGGAGGTCCAGCTCCGGGCGACCTGCGTGCGAACGACTTACGTGCGACCCCTCGGCGTGTGTGCGAACGACTTACGTGCGACCCCTCGGCGTCGTGTCCGGTGGTGATCCCGAAGCGCGGTCTGTGAGTCGTCTCCCTTGTTTGCTACAGTTTGCAGCTAGATGGTCACCGACACAGCGTACGCAGGCCATTAAAGCCTGTGGCATTGCTAGCTGCTATGCCGAAAATGCTGGCAGCGGTGACATTGCGCGGGTCTCTTTTTCCCTCGCTAGGCTTTAATCAATAGGCTTCAATCCTCGGTGTGATGTATGGAGTCCTCTTCAGTATTGCGAGGAGGATGCAGCCTGGTCGGTCACCGCGACATTACGGATGTTGCGAATATATTCGGGGTATTCCTCCAAATTCCTGCTCCACCTTAAACGCAGGTTATTCCCAAACGCATTAAAACATTAGTTAGAAACGTTGTGTAACCAGCTTAGGTACTATTTTACACGTATTGAGTTGCGGGTGTTAAAAGCCGCATACATTTGACTCGCCCACTGGCGGCGTCTTTGTGTTAAACACGCGCCGCGGTCAAGGACATTGCTAGGACATGTCGGCACGTGTATAACAATATGTAACACTCATCCCTATTCTACAATGAAACAAAACAATAACAATCAAAATCAATGTTCTTTATGTATAAATATAGGAGAAAATGGTTCTGAACAGTTTACTTACCTATTTATATAGAAGTACGCTGTAAGCCACATTAAAGACAATGATTACCTAGATAATATAAGTCTGCTTAGACTTAACTTTTTGTGTCCTTTTAAGAAATAAGAAGAAATTGTGTACGACTGTAACTGAAGAATGTCAGAAATTCAGCATTATCACAATATTAATCACTTGTCGAATCCAAAAAGAAAGAAAAAAATATCCAATCACGAGCCCCGAATTTTCTGATTTGCTAATACAATTGAGTCCCGCCCACCTGTCGTTGTGCTACGTAGCGCGATTATAAAAGCCGGCAACCTATAAATCTTATATTATTATTAATCTCGGAGTCGGAGTCGGGAGTCGGGCAGTCGGGCGTCGTCGCGCTGCTCGTATATTTATTTATTTATTTATTTATTTATTTATTTTTTAAATTTACGATAATTAATTAAGTAGAAAATTTGGTTCGTCGTTTCATTTAGTACTCTACTCTTATTGTTGTAAAGTAGTAGTAGTAGTAGTAGTAGTAGTAGTAGTAGTAGTAGTAGTAGTAGTAGTAGTAGTAGTAGTAGTAGTAGTAGTAGTAGTAGTAGTAAGTATTATTTGTTATATGATCTGTTGTGCTAGAATGTCGTTTAAATATTGTTATTATTATTGTTGTTGGTGGTGTTGTTGTTGTTGTTTTGTTTCGTGTGGGTATGACATGACATGACTTTTCGTTAGTTAGTTAGAAACATTCGTGAATACATTGTTAGCCCTGAAAAGGGCTTTTTGGTTTTGTGCGCGCCGCATTCGCTCCGCTCCGCTCCGCACTCTTGTACGTAGCAGCGCGATAGCAGCTTGCGGGGGTGGTGGTGTTCCACCATCACACCATCACCATCACCATCACCGGCGGCAGCAAAAGCAGCAGCAGCAGCAGATGACTGCGACTCTGACTGAATAGAGCGTCGCAGTAGTCGTTTACTTTTTGGCTGCGTTTGTTTTCTTAGGTGCCGGCTTCGATTTGGGTGTGGCCGCCGCCTTCTTGGGTTTAGGTGCTTTAGGTTTCTTTGTGGGGGGCTTGGCGGTTTTCTTGGCCTTTGGGGCGGCGCCACCTTTCGCTTTGGCTGGTGTGGCGGCTTTCTTGGGGGCGGGCTTCTTCTTGGCGGCTGCCGCCTTCTTGTCTTTTGGCGCCGAGGAGGCCTTCGACTTGGACGGTGATCCGGATACGACCGAAGCTGATGCTGCGGCGGAGGCGGCCTTTTTGCTCTTAGCACCGGCGGCGGATGCGGTGGTCTTCTTGGCACCACCGCCGCCTCCGCCCTTCGACGTTTCCTTCTTGCCACCGGCGGACTTGCCAGTGCTGGCGCTCGCGCTCGCGGCGCTCGGTTTCTTAGCCGAGGAGGACTTAGATTCGAGCTTGAAAGATCCGGACGCACCCTTACCTTTCGTTTGAATGAGAGCACCCGATTCTACGGCGCTCTTCAAATATTTCCTTATGAACGGTGCCAACTTTTCAGCGTCGACCTTGTAATGAGCAGCTATATATTTCTTGATGGCCTGTAGCGATGACCCGCTGCGTTCCTTCATCTCTTTTATGGCATTGTTCACCATTTCTGATGTCTTCGGATGTGTAGGTTTAGCTTTCGGTTTCTTAGCGCCGCCACCCGCTTGTCTTGCAGCCTTTTTCGCTGGAGTAGCTGGTGCTGGAGATTCGGCGGCAACTGCTGTGTCTGCCATCTTCAATATGTATTACGTAAATTATTAGTTAGTTAGTTAGTTAGTATAAATACGAAAACGAACACTTGGTCGTGTCAAAATAGCACGCGATTCAACAATCGTAGATGTCGCCACTATACGCTACGAGTCAATCGCTTAGCTACGTAGAAACTTTACCGTAACGAGAGCCGTTCTGTCGCGAGACGATTTCTCGTATGAACACTTCATACTTTTCACTAACACGTATCTAATTAAATAAGATTTAACAATACTATTCTCATAATATTGAATGTCAGAGAATATTTTTTATGTATGTCATGAAAGTGACTATCATTACGTATACATTATATGCGAAACGTACATTAAACTCTGCCGATATGATGTTTTATTTTCTCGACTCTCCACCGTGCATACCCCGTGTTCAGTTCAAAATGTATTTTTCTCTATAGAATGTAACGTTTCGTGTGTAAAGGATCTTTAAAACAACGACTAGGATATCGAGCTCGAAACGTGTCAACATTTCTTTGATATAGAACACATTTTACTAACACATTGAACGACTAAAAGTGAACCTTCGTAAAACACGTTCATCGCGTCATACCACACACCGGCGGACGACGACAGACAGACCTGGACCTGGTTTGTCCGTTTAATAGGTTAATATGAAAATACATACAATATACTATACAATCAACATTATCGAACACTGCTATTGCAATGTCACGCTACATTCAATTTATTATATTCGTGTTGTTCATACGTTAAATATATGTATATCATACCTCGCGCAGGCATAGTAACTAAGTAAGTAAGTACCGAGAGATAGAGAGGCCACGGCCTCTTCTACACGTACGTACGTACACCGTACACAATCTATGTACCTAGTATATTATTTAGAACGTAGTGAGTATGTTTATCAATCCTTTTTTAAATATTACTTACTCATATCCATATCAAACTATTATAATAATTTTATAATATTAATATTGATTAAAAAAAAAAAAAAAAAAAAAAAAACCAGACCCATATCAACACAACATGATGTTTTTTTTTTTTTATATTAATTTTAAAATAATAATATATATGTATATATATATCTATGTATATATTATTATTATTATATATATATTCATTATTTTACAGTTTTGCGTAAGATACTAACTACATTCAATCGAGGCATGCCTATGCCGATTCGATAACTGGTACAGTAAGTACGTGGTATCCTGGTGCCTGCCTGCCTAGTGGATAACACTAACTTCTCGCGCAGTGTTCGCGGATAAGTATTATATAATATTATTTTTCTTTTAAGTTGTATGTGTGTACTGTATGTACTATATGTTGATCAACAGAAACATGTATATATATTTTTTTTACACATATGAATAATATGCGGCCCTGAAAAGGGCCTTTTGTTTGTATCATAATATCGAACATGTACGTATGTATAATTATCGATATGATGATCGCGTAACGTCAGCGGCAGCGGCAGCCGATCTGCTGTCGCTTAATTAACCACCGAAACCGTACAGGGTGCGGCCTTGTCGCTTCAGAGCATATACGACGTCCATAGCGGTGACAGTCTTCCTCTTAGCGTGTTCTGTATAGGTGACGGCGTCGCGAATCACGTTCTCTAGGAACACCTTGAGAACACCGCGCGTCTCTTCGTAAATAAGACCGGAGATACGTTTGACACCACCTCTGCGCGCCAGACGACGGATGGCCGGCTTCGTGATACCCTGGATGTTATCACGAAGTACTTTTCTGTGACGCTTGGCACCTCCTTTCCCCAGACCTTTTCCTCCCTTGCCGCGGCCGGTCATCTTGTTGTTGTTGTTGTTTACTTTAAAGCTTTGCCAAAATGAACAAACGACACGCGAGCGCGCACACACAAACACACGTTGTTGAACGGCGAGCGCTGGCGAACGACTGGATACGTTCGTACCGATCGTCCCTCTCTTATATAGGCTAGGCGGGCCGGTCTTGCATATCATCGTTGTACGTAGCTAACATTAGCTAACATTGCGATGTTCTCTTTAGCGGTTCGTCGTCGTAGTCGTTGTCGTTGTCGTTGTTGTCTGTCTGTCTGTCTTCTTACCGAACTCGAATATATCTATATATAGATACTGTTATGGTCTCTTAAATTTGTTTTACTTACATACTTAGATTTATATATGAATCAATAAGGAAAATATATATATATATATATATATATATATGATTTAATATGTATTGTACAATATTTTACAATATTTTACACTTAGTTTAATTAGGTAGGTACGTACGTGTGTGTACACAGAGAACTATGGGTTTACAAAAAAGTAAAAAAGGTTTTTTTTTTTTTTTTTTTATTGATATTAGGGTCAGCAAAGACGAGAGGCGCGTATGTATGTGTATGTATAATTTGAGTATATCGTTACTATTAGGTGGTGAATTTATCGTAGAGAGACATTTCCATTATTAAAGAAGCAAGAAACATATTAGCCGTGCTAAATATATAAAAAATGTGTGGCCCTGAAAAGGGCCTTTTGTGTATATCATACCGAAGCGCGCACACGCACACGCAATGGAGATACGACGACGAACACACAAGAAAAAGTATAAAACTTAAGCGCGTTCGCCTCTGATTCTGCGAGCCAGTTGTATGTCCTTTGGCATGATGGTGACGCGTTTAGCGTGAATTGCGCAAAGGTTGGTGTCCTCGAAGAGACCGACCAAATAAGCTTCGCTCGCCTCCTGCAGAGCCATCACGGCGGAGCTCTGGAAACGCAGATCAGTCTTGAAGTCTTGAGCGATCTCACGCACCAAACGCTGAAACGGTAACTTGCGGATAAGAAGCTCGGTACTCTTCTGGTAACGACGGATCTCACGAAGAGCTACGGTACCGGGCCTGTAGCGATGTGGCTTCTTCACTCCACCGGTGGCCGGTGCACTCTTACGGGCAGCCTTGGTTGCCAGTTGTTTCCTGGGTGCTTTGCCACCGGTAGATTTGCGAGCGGTCTGCTTGGTACGAGCCATCGTAGTCGACTATTATATTAAAATTAAAATAAACGTGACCGATACGTCCTCACACTCGAACAGTACGAGAGAGAATGTAACGCGCTATTCCCGCGCCACTTCTATTTATAGGATGCGCTACACAGGCAACGCTCGCACGTTCGCACTTTGGTCGCCGTACAACTCTAGACAAAAATAAGGAGAGCAGATAATGTACATATGTACATGTAAAGTGATGTGAATTGATTCGCTCTATCTATCTATCTATCTATCTATATTGTATAAATTATTATTATTATTTTTCCCTCTTTCGATTATTTCATTCTATCCAGGTTTCTATCGAATAAATACGTATAATATATATACATATAATTTTTTTTTTTTTTTTTTTTTCAATAATAATCGGATATATTCGAAAGCGGACATTAACTCGTTGATCATTTAATTAACGAAGTTAACAATCTGATGAACGGATTAACTTTCAAGTTGTACATATAATATTTTTTTTTTTTTTTTTTTCTTTTTTTTTTGATATATCCCGTTTGCAAGTACGATGTCAGTTTCAGTTTTTCTATATTTGTATCTATATTTATTTTTATTTATTTATTTAAGCGTAGCAGCATTAGTATACTATTTATTGTTATTTTGTTTGTTTTTATGTTGTCTATATATGTATATAAACAAACAAACAAACAAACAAACAAACAAACATCTGGACAAACTCTGGAAATCATGCACTGGACGATCGTGTGTCGACTTTTCAATTCGTTAGAAACAATGTATGTCACATGAATATATTTGTGGCCCTGAAAAGGGCCTTTTGCTTTGCTTGGCTTGGCTCGCGAGAAGGTCTCGCGGCGAGGACCGACGACAGTATACAAGAACAACAACAACAATCACCAACACGGTCCACAACTCACTTGGAGCTCGTGTACTTGGTGACTGCTTTGGTGCCCTCGCTGACGGCGTGCTTGGCGAGCTCGCCTGGCAGCAGTAGCCTAACGGAAGTCTGCACCTCCCTGGATGTGATCGTAGACCTCTTGTTGTAATGGGCCAGACGGGAAGCTTCGGCGGCGATACGCTCGAAAATATCGTTCACGAACGAGTTCATGATCGACATAGCCTTGCTGGAGATACCGGTGTCCGGGTGGACCTGTTTGAGCACCTTGTAGATGTAGATGGCGTAGCTCTCCTTCCTCTTGTGCTTCTTCTTCTTCTTATCTGTCTTGGAGATGTTCTTTTGGGCTTTGCCTGATTTCTTGGCGGCCTTACCGCTTGTTTTGGGCGGCATTGTACGTGTGTATGTACAGTAGTATTAGTAGTATACGATACACCGAACCGTACGGCGCGGCGTTGCAACTCAATGTGACACGTAAAATTTTTTTTTTTTTTTTTTTTTTTTTTTGTTTTGTCTTCAGTTGTAAGCCTTTAGGCTGTATACAACCTTACGCGGTCAGTTGGTGAGCGTTAGCTCTCAACCAGGGATGGTTGTGGGGTGGATGGGGATGGGGATGGGAGTGGGAATGGGGATAGGGATAGGGATAGGGTTTGGGGTTCTGTGAGAACCGTTGTGTGCGGTGGTGTGTCTTTGTTGTCTCTGTCTGCCCCTCCGTCTGGGACGGAAACGTGGGCCTCTGTGTGGTGTGTTGGTGATTGAGGAGTGTGCGGCGAGCGCAGCGATTTGTGCCTTTGTTATTTCATCGTCTGGCTCCCCGAGGACGTGCCTCGGTCGGCGCTTGCGAGTTATGGCAGATGGTATGTAGTTCGCTGCGGCTGACACTAGTGGGTTTTTGTGTGTGGTGGCAGTGTCGAAGTATGTTTGTGAGCAGTGTTTCATGAATTGTCGGACGGTTGGTAGTCCTAGGTCTATGTGTAGGTTTTCATTGCGAATGAACCACGGGGCCCCCGTGGCTCGGCGCATGAACCTATTTTGTAGTGTTTGGAGGCGGTGTAACCTACTCGGGGAGGAATGGGCGAAGACTATGGAGGCGTAGGTCATTATGGGACGGATACAGGTGGTGTAAAGGCGGATTTTGTTTTTGAGCGAGAGTTTGGACCTTGGGTTTAGTAGGTGGTGGAGTCTACTAAGTGCTCTCGCTGCGCGGGTACGGACTGCAGAGATGTGTTGGGAGAAGGAGAGGGTGTCGTCGAGGAAGACTCCTAGGTACTTGACCTGAGTTGTCCACGGGATAGCCTTTCCGAATAGGGTGATCGGAGAGGGCATGGGAAAGGAATATCGGGAGTTTTTATACCACCGGAATAGGATGGCTTGGCTTTTTACGGGATTTACTTCAATTCTCCATTTGGTGAACCACTTGCCAAGAGTGTTGGCTGCGGTTTGGAGAACCTTTGCGATGTTTGCAGGTGACCTGCCCGAGTAGAATAGGGCGGTGTCGTCTGCGAATAGGGCTAATTGGACTGATGCATGTTTGGGTATGTCGCTAGTGAAGAGCGAGAAAAGTAGAGGGGAGAGTACTGATCCTTGCGGGACACCGGCTCGGATCGTGCGGGGAGAGGAGAGCGTCCCTTCGAGTCTGTAGCGAAATTGGCGGTTCGTCAGGTAGTCCTTTATGATGAGTACTAGTTGGTGGGGTACTCCCATAGTGAAGAGTTTGTATAGTAGGCCATTGTGCCATACTTTATCGAACGCCTTCGCAACGTCGAAGAAGAGTGCGCCAGTTAGGAATTTACGTGGGAATCGGGAGGATATGTGTTCAACGATACGGTGGACTTGGTGAACACTGGAGTGATGGGAGCGGAAGCCAAACTGTTCATGTGGTATTAACATGTTTGATTCCGCATAGGATTTGAGACGGCTATGGATGAGTCTTTCATAGATCTTACCCATACCGTTGAGGAGGCTGATGGGGCGGTAGCTGGTGGGTTCGTTTTTGGGTTTGCCTGGCTTATCAATGCCTATGACCACAGCCTCTTTCCACTGACGTGGGAAGAGGTTGTTGGTCATTGCGGCGTTGAAGATGGCAGACATGAGGGCTATGAGGAGGGGTGGGAATAGCTTGATGACCCGGTTGGTTATTTTGTCCGGGCCAGGGGCTTTTTTAGGGTTAAGCGTGCGGATGATGTCGCACACTTCTTCGGGGGTGGTGGGAGGGACGGGGTTGTCTTCGCCTTCAGGGGTGTTGGGAGTGGGTAGTGTGGCTCTCCGTTCCACCTCGGAGTCTATCTTCGATAGGTGGTTTGGATCGACAGGGAGGGTACTGGGTGTACACTGAAGCTCGAGACTGTCTGCTAGGCATTCTGTCTTTTCATAGTCGTCGAAGGCTGGTGGGAGGTTAGGTCTGTTAAGAGGGGGCATAGGAGTAATTGTGTCTTTTAGGAGGGCGCGAGACAGCTGCCAGAAGGCAGTGTGCGAGGGCTTTAGGTTACTAAGGTGTTTGTCCCACTGTGATTGTCGGAGATTGTCAATTTCATTTTTAACGTCACGTTGGAGAGAGCGTAGTGTTAGTCGATTTTGTTCGCTCGGGTGGCGGTCGTACCTTCTGATGGCTGCGTTTTTCTCCCTAAGCAACTCACGTACGTCCACGGGGATGTGCCATCTAGAGTCGTCTCTAGCTGGCACTCTCCGGGTGCAGTCGCTAATAAGCGCCTGGACGTGGTCGTTGAGGGAGTCAATCGCAGCCTCAGTCTCCTCGGTGGTCTGTATTACGTCGGGGATGCGGTCGAGATGGGCAGATGTCGTCGACTTGAGTTTCTCTTCAAGCCGACTCCAGTCTGTGATCTCTTTTGTAGGGGGAGGCTGAGTTAAGTCCCTGTCTGTTGTGCGGGGGCGGAGTTCAAGTATGAACGGTCTGTGGTCGGAGTCTAGTTCCTCGAACACTTCTAATGAACATAGACGTAAGTTTATGTTCTTTAGGAGTGCGAGGTCGAGGATGTCAGGTCGGTGTCTGTGGTTTCCGGGATAGTGGGTAAAGTCAGTGGGGGCGATGATGTCGAAACCTAGGGTGTCTGAGATGCGATCTAGTTGTAAGCCTCTTGGATTTGTCACCTGACAACCCCAGAGGCTGTTTTTGGCGTTGAGATCGCCTGCCAGGATGGTAGCTCCTCCTAGGTCGAGTAGGGATTGGATGTCACTTTCTAGGGCTGGAGGGGTGCCGGTTGTTTGACCGGGTGGTAGGTAGGCAGAGATGATGGTGATGGGTTGGTGTCCTGTCATGCCTATGCGACAGATCGAAGCCTCAATGTTTATGAGGGGAGGAGGGTCCAAGGGGACGCAGTGTAGGGATCGTTTGTAGTAAATGATGGTGCCACCGCCTGCTGATCTCTCCCTATCATTGCGGACTAACGAGTAGTTAGCAATTTTAGGGGTGACACGTAAAAATACTACTAGTTCGTATTTATGGACGCTAAAGCATAACACTGGCGGCGTGTTCGACGAGCCCTCCCTTCCGTATCGGCCAATGGGAGCTCGTCAAAGTTTTCATTCGGAGCTAGCACCGGTGACGCGTACACGTTCACGCTAGCGCGGGATCGCTAAGCTACGCGACGCGACGCGGCGTTGCCAAGAGCAATGATATTGATATTTACTATAAACGTACATTACACGTCATATACACATTATAAGTTAAGTTAATTTTGTTATTACTATAACTGTACAACACAATATTATTTATTATACAATTGACATACTTGGTTCATGTTATACGCACACGTGGGCGTGTGGATGTTAGGCTCTATTATTATGTACATATGTAATATCTCTCTCTCTCTTCATATTACAACAACATAAAATTTAGTTAAGTTTCGAACGAATGAAACACTTAACACAGCAATAGTTGAATAAATTATATACACATTGCTATTAAAATAGCAAATACACACATATATACATACATATATATATATATATATATATATTTTTTTTTTTTTTTTTTTTTTTTTACTCTGGGCCTATTGTGCGTGTGTTACGACTTATAGTGTTAAGATAGAAACAGTCTTATATATTATTATATATATATTTTTTTTTTTTTTTTTTTTGTAATAATTAACGACTATGATACATATTGTGGCCCTGAAAAGGGCCTTTTGATCACGATGCGTGGTGCATGGTGTTGTTATATGTATTATTATATTACAACACGCACACAATTTGTGTTGCCGACGAGACGTTTCGTCTCGTCTCGATAAGGCGATCTGTAGCCGATCATCATCATCAGCCTTAATTAAGCCTTCTTCTCGGTCTTCTTGGGCAGCAGGACGGCCTGAATGTTAGGCAGAACACCGCCCTGAGCGATCGTCACGCCCGAGAGCAGTTTGTTCAACTCCTCGTCGTTGCGGATAGCCAATTGCAGATGACGAGGTATGATCCTGGTCTTCTTGTTGT